>JZLH01S0526961.1:21747-41364 GCA_001188425.1 Eucidaris tribuloides
CATTTTGGAAAATAGTTAATTACAATATTACAGTGTTACTTAAATACGGTAATAACGAGTCTCGGGGATAGAAGAAAGCCAAGTGCAAATTCAGACAAGTTTATTGCACTGTGATTTATTAGTTCATTTGATTGGAAGACTGAAATGCAGAAGGACCAACTATCATAAGCGGTGCTTGATCAGATAGCGGCCCCAAAAGAGATGACGAGCTACATGGATAAAATACTAGAATGGATGTCACTTTTATTCAAGAAAGTTTGAAAGGGAATTTGTAATAAGTGTCCTAAGGCTAGTATGTTTGATTATTGTGTTCGGTGCGTGGTGCGTGCAGAGTTCCGTGCAAGGGTTTGTGTTATTGAGTATAGCAGGGATGAGTATAAGTCGATCAAAATGTCTGTTATGCTATATAAAAAAAAATAATAATAAGTTCAGTCATATAAACAGAGATTGAAATTTGAAGGAAAATGCCAAATTATTGGAGATTGATTTCATTCAATGATTCTATTGTGAAAGGAGATACTTTTTCATTACGGCTTTGAAAGAATAGAGGGAAGCGCAATGTTTTATGTAATCAGGTAGGGTATTCCAAACGTCGGGACCGTGGTACATTATAGTCTTATGAGCTAAAAGAATTTTGGGGTTCGTTAAATGGAGATCAGAGGAGTGACGTGTGGGATAAGAATGGATGTTTTTATTTTGTGTAAAGATATTCTGAAATGTTGTGGGGAGTAAATTTTTGGAGAATTTGTACATGAAAATTGCGGTTTGAAAAGTGTGGATATCTTCTAATTTAAGAGTTTTTAGTTGGTAAAAGAGGGGATCAGTATGTGACAAATAATGGGAATTAGTACAAATACGAAGGGCCCTTTTTTGAAGAAGAAACAGGGTTTGGATTTCTGTCTTGCTACAGTTACCCCATGCTAAGTTGCAATATGACATAAAAGGGAGAATTAATGAGTTATAAAGTGATGACTTTTGTGGTAGAAAATATTTAAGTTTATATAAAATACTTAAACTTCTTGAAGTTGAGGTGTATTACTCCAAGTGAGATTCGAGTCTATTGTCACTCCTAGGAATTTGCTGGATTCGTTTTCAATTATTGGTAAGTCGTCGATTAATATATTGTAAGGAAAAGCATTTTCTGAGTGAGTATTTTTGAAGTACATAAAATTGGTTTTGTTAATATTTAATGAAAGCTTGTTGCATTTAAACCACCGAGATGATTTGGTAAGTTCTGAGTTAATGATTGTAGTTAAGGTTTCAAGATTTTTATGAGAGTAGAAGATGTTTGTTTCGTCGGCAAAGATGATGTACGTAAGGAGAGGAGCAGAGTTGACAATATCGTTGACGTAAATTAAGAAAAGTAGAGGGCCTAATATAGAGCCCTGTGGGACACCACATGTTACGTTAGAAGTTTGCGAGGTTGCAGAATTATAAGAAACAAATTGTAATCTATTATGTAAATAATCTTTGAACCATGACAGGACATTTCCTCTAATGCCATTAGCTTTCAGTTTATGGATTAGGATATTATGATCTATTGTGTCGAAAGCTTTGGATAAGTCCATGAATATTCCTATTGTGTGTTCTTTTTTAGCTAAGGAATTTTGTCACATAATTGTACAATGTACAATGTCTTCATTTCATCGCATTTATTTTATTGTACTTTCATTTATCGTTTTATAATATATGTTTTCACGTATTTAATCTTACGGGTACACTCATAATTATAATTGCATTCCATATTTTATGTGTAATTTTATGTAAGGATAATTTAGATTTTATTATGTTACGTTTCTTAAAGGTGACCCTTGCCTACCAAGCTTCTTGCTTTCAAAGGTGTAACTAGTTACTTTTCATTAAATGTTATTTTATAGGATTTTTATTTGAAAATAAATGTGAATTGAATTGAATTGAATCGGATAATACTACTATACTACTACTACTACTACTACTACTACTACTACTACTACTACTACTACTACTACTACTACTACTACACTACTACCACTACTACCACAACTACCACTACTACTACTACTACTACTACTACTGACTACTACTTCTATCCACTACTGCTACTACTACTACTTACTATCTACTACTACTACTATACTACTACTAACTACTAGCTACTTATTACTACGCTATTTATATTACTACTACTACTACCCACTACTGCCACTACTATACTACGATACTACTACTACTACTACTACTACTACTACTACTACTACTTCTACTATTACTACTACTACCACTGCTGCTGTTGCTGCTATTTCTACTAATATTTTACTATTACTCTACGACTACTACTACTCTATTACTACTACTAGACCTACTACTACTATTACAACTTCTACTACTACTACTACTACTACTAGTAATAGTAGTAGTATTACTACTACTATTTCTACTTCTACTACTACTACTACTACTACTACTACTACTATACTAGTATACTGCTACTAGTACTACCACTAATAAATTTAGTTCAGTTGCTTAGCTAGGTGTTTCCTTTGCCTGAGCCTCCTCCTCCCCCACTCCTCCCTTCTTTGGCAGATGATCGTAACACACACACACAAACACACACACACACACACACACACACACACACACACACACACACACACACACACACACACACACACAAATGTATATGGATACATATACATGTATCTATATAATTATATAGTATAAGTACGTCACTTTCATGCCAATGACAATGACGTAAAAATTATAACACAAACTCATATTTTCATTTCACTAAGAAATCATAATATAATCCAAACTATCTTGGGTTCTGGATGATATAGATTTTATTAGAAAGTACTGGTGATGTTGGTATATTAAATGATAAAAGCGATGAAACATTCATGAACTTGAAAACACACTCAAACAAAATAAAGGCAATAATGTCTTTTTCTCAATCGAACCTTAATAATTCATAATATGAAATGGAACGTATCGCAACTCTAGTAAATGTAGTAAAATTCTGATGTTGCGGTTGGGTTAGTTTTACCAGAAAATGTAAACTTAATATCATATTTGCTTAGGTGTTGATTAAACTTAACCCTCTCATTCATTGCAACATAGTTCCACCAACCTTACATGTGATATTTAAATCGTGGTATTTATATGTTCAATTGTACTGTATACACAAATGGAAGGATGTTAGCAGCAGGTGTGACGCAGGTCCGGTGCCCAGATTATACTCAGTATCATCTTGTTTTGTGTAAATATAATAAATGTCATTTTTGTTCGTAAGACAAGAAACGAGAATCACAGATGCCTTTTTGTTTGCGCGATTTTGCTTTATTCTTGATCCTTTGATCTATTTTTTTTTTTTGGAGAAAGGCGGATGCAGGGCAAGAATTTATTGCTGGAATGTTGCACTGGGTTTGTTACACGTTTATTCCGTTAAAATAATAACATACAATTTCAGAGTGTTCTGTAGTTTGCTAACCCAATTTGCATGAGCTGAAAATAGCTGTGCAATTCATTTACCGGTTAAAAATAGTAAAATGAGTTTTGCATCGAGAAGCAGGCTAATTTGAGAGGACAGAGCAAGAAAAAAACTTATCATAAACTTCATTATAAACTATTTCCCATGCGTCCTGATCAGGGCATAGGTAATTATTGTTTTTTGTTGGGAGTGCTGAAGGTGCAAATTGATGTAATAAGGGGAAAAACAACAAAAGGGTCATCAAGCCCTAAGCAAACACCAAAACAAAACAAAAAAGTCATCAGGTACACAAAACCGGGTTGTTTAAGGTGTCACTCAATGCAAAAGGTAGGGGTGTTACACCGTCAACAGTCCAGCAGCCCTTTGACATGTTTAGTTGGGGTGCAGCACCCCCGACCCTTTAATTTTTGTAGAGGCGCGTAGCACCCAGTATCCCTGGCTCCCATGTAGCTGATCTTGATCTAGTGTTTGTCCCATTTGCTATAAAGGTATTTTCCAGAAGGAATACCCAATTGTGTTTTTGAATCGATTTAGTGCTTTTAATTGATTTAGCGTTTAAATATGTCATTTTTAATGCTATATATACATGCAAACACATATTTACACGAGTTACGAAAACTTCTCACACTGGAAATCAAATGTACCTGTATTTACAACTACTCAAAACCCACCTATTCACTCAATCCGCGTAATTTATGTTGTTATTTTAGTTATGTTTTTAATGTTCGTTACTTTATAGTTACTGTATAATTTATGTGTAAAAACTGTATAATATTTTGTTCCATCCATCTATTTACTCTATATCGTTGCAACCTTTCTTCTATAGCACTTAGAAACGATAGTCAGCGCTTTTTAAATGATATTTATTATTTATTATCATTTTTATTTAAAGAACGGTACTTGTAAATTGGCAATTTCGCATAGTGTGAAATAGTGTGAAATGTTTTGATGGGAGCGTATGATGGGTGTTATTCATAAACAAAAACAACAACTTCTGTGTAACCAAAAGTTAACACATTTTTTCGCCGAATGGGATAAAGAAATGATCGGGTTACTTCCACACTTTGGAGTGTTCTTTTTTAAAATAACATTCGCAGTTAACATTCTTGATTATATCACCACCATTGATATCGTCCTTTGGTAACTCTCAGTTAATCTGATTAACAAGTACATCTACAGTGTACTGTGAAAGTGAGGAACCGTCGTACATTTATGAACCAAGTTCAGGCGTAGCTACATTTCTCTTATTATTTTAACGAAGCATCCCTCCACTGATAATCGAGCCACCAACAGAAACTCCGCACGCTATCGCCCCAGTAACCGCCAATAGTGCGTCTACGGCTTTTCTCGCAGCCTGGTATTGGAGATGGCGAGAGAAGACCAAGGATGAAACAGAGAGAGAAAAGAAATCCATTTAGTTTTCAAATGAAAATAGCACAAGGACAAACAAACGTTGATATAGAAAGTATCATAACAATATTATATAATAAGTGTAAAAACACTCTTTTCTATAACACTGTACTGATTAAAGAAATTTTTTTTTTTATCACTGACCCACTGCATACAATGGGGAAATGGGGGAGGAGAGGAGTAGACGTCTCACATGAAACAGTTCGCCCAAAGCGTTTACAAAAGTTCAAAATGTGAGGATTGTACACAGTTTCCGCCAACATCAGGTGGAATAAATGTTTATCGATGACGGAAACGTGAATAAGATTCAGGACAAGTGTAATGCGCAAATTAGCCCCTCGCGACCGAGGTCCAGGGTCCACTAAAGGGTCCTCACCGGTCTGGAATACTGTTTGGTGCATTTTTTGTTCTACCATTTTTGTCCTCATTCGTAACTGTAGCATTTATTCTGACAGTTGGAGAAGGGGATGGTCAACTGCCTCTTCTGCTACCCACTTTGCGTCTGGTTCCATACAAGACAGTCGCTTTTCCCAACCCTTTGCAATTCCTAGTAGCCCAGCTACATAGAGGCATGTATACAGGTTTGACAAAATCATCTCGCTTATACGGAAGTCATACAGGCTTACCAAGGGATGGGTTGGGTTGAGGGTATTCAAACGCCCTCCACCCCCCCCCCGTTTTCATAAAACTACCACCATATACCTCCCTTTTCCGGTAAACACCCCCGTTAGGAAAACAAAATGATAAGGAAAATGGGAACAGCGAGGGGGACTTGATACCAGCTCCGTTTTTGTCTGTAGATTCGACTTGAACCAGAGAACATCCTTCTTTTGGACTTGACCACTTTTTTATTGCTTGTCGCAGCGATTTTCACCATAAAACAATTTTCTTTCGGAATTACCCTCTCCTGGGTATGCATTTGATGGTATGAGCCTGACGTAGAATAGAATGTTAAAGGGCATTCACATGATTGGGAGAAGTTTATAATGCCTAAAAAAAAATAGATTGAAACATATACCAATATTATACACTACATGTACATGTAGCTGGAATGTATCTCCTGGCTGGAAGGGTCTGTCTTGAATGTGTTTACTTGTGGAAAAACAAGCGTCCATTTACCACTTTAGCAGTATTGAATCAATCTGTGCCCTGATAAAAATTGATCCCATACACAGCTACACAACAAATTCGCCTGTCACAATGAGAACTGATTGTGATTGTTTGTGATACTGTAGGGCCGATTGACCATAAAATTTAGACAGCAGAAGCATTGGGCATTCTAGAATAGTTGTATCCCAAATTAAAGCACAAGTTTAGTTTTGGCCATATTTTTTTTTATTTATTTTTTGAAAGCTTTATGCCCAAAGGTCATATCACACCAATAACAGATTCTGAATGTCTTTCGGTTTTTTTAATTTTTTATTAATTAATTACAAATCTCGGGGGCATATCAATTTGTTTAGCACAAAAAACGCTCCTCGTGGGTAGAGAAATACGAGGTTATACGCACAGGTCATGCACTACTGCTCTCACACCGGACTTGTGTAGGAGCAGTCTACATTCACACTCGAACGCACAATAATAACGACTGCGTTGATTTCTAGCCAGCTGGGAAAGTCAGCATACTAAGAGAAAATGATGTCTGTGATTGGTTTTTGCCAATTCCGCGGACCTTCTCCTAGCCAATAAAATTTTATTTTTTCCTGTTTTAGAATCCTCAGACTTCCCGCTACACATACTCGTCTTCAATATATTTATAGATGGCGCACTTTCATTTTATGAAGCGGCAAAGTCAGACGAAAATGGGGAAAACGGGGATCTTCCACGAGATTTTTTTTTTTTTACCAAAAAGGAAGTCTTTGGAGAATCAATTCCCCGTGTCATAACATTGACTTCGGTCACATATTTTCATCTAACCTTAAAGAGAAACCTTTGATAATCATAAATCTCGTTTCAATAGTATATACAGCATGCAGATTTGTTACAATGGCAAAAAAATGTGCCAAAAACAACGGTTTTAGTTCCAGTTTACCATTGTGTTGCAAAACTCTAGACCATGAAGAAAGTAAAAGATCGCTTAGAAATTGATATGGGGGGACCCCGAGATTTTTCATTCATTGATTAAAAAACACGAAAGACTTATAGAATCTGTTATTGGTGTGATTGACCTTTAGGCATAAAGCTTTCATATGAAAAAAAAACCGCCAAAACTAAACTTGCGCTATAAAGCCCAGGTATAGTTTTGGTCGATCAAACAACTTTTTCGCCAATCTTTCACAAAGTATTCTATTGTCACCCCAGACATTAGAAAACAACATCAGACCTACTGAAAATTGTGTACAGTGACAAATTGTGATGTTTCAATTATAAGAGAACATCTAGTGGTATGTACATTACCTATGGGAAATGTCGGGGGTTCCCACCCCCTCCCGACATTTTACATTTCAGGGCGAGCAATTTTCAGGGCATTGATTGATTATGGGTCTATCTGAAAATATAATTGCAAACGAATTTCATTTTTTACCATTTATCAAAACAATACTTGGGCTTTAAAGACTTCTTCCAATCCTGCTATTTCATGGTGGCCCGAAGGGACATCGTAAATCGTGATTCCTCGCTAATATTCACGACAAATCTTGCGATATCGCACAATTAGTCGCGAATATCTTCGCCAATATTTACGCCGAGTCGTGAATTTTGTCGCAAATATTGGCAAACACATTCACGACGAAATTTGCGACTCGTCGTGAATATTAGCGCAAATATTCGCGACGAGATTTGCGATTTCGCACATTTCCATCATGAATATTGGCGAAGACATTCGCGACCAAATTCCCGCCTGGTCGCACATTTTGTCGTGAATTTATTTCAAGTACCTCGGTTCCTTTTCTCTCGAGAGGGGATGTTAACTAGTCTTGCGTATCAGGAGGAGAAGAAAAGAGAAGGAGAAAATCAAAGAAAAGAAGAAGAAGAAAAGAAGAAGAAGGAAAGAGAAGGAAGAAGAACATAAGCTTTAGCCAAGCCGCTCCTCCTCCTCTCTCCTCCCCTCCTTCTTCTTCTCTTCTTCTTCTCTCCTCTTCTTCTTCCTTCTTCTTCTCCTCCTCCTTCCGTCTTCTCCTTCGGTTCTATTTTGTTTTGTTGGCTGTCTTCATTTAATCACTTAACAGGCTGATACGCAAGACTAGTTAACATCCCCTCTCGAGAGAAAAGGAACCGAGGTAATGTACTTGAAATAAATTCACGACAAAGTGTGCGACCAGGCGTGAATTTGGTCGCGAATTCTTCGCGAATATTCACGACGAAATGTGCGAAATGGCAAATCTCGTCGCGAATATTTGCGCCAATATTTACGAATTGTCGTAAATTTCGTCGTAAATATCTTCGCCAATATTCACTTTCGTCGTGGATGTGTTTGCCAATATTTACGACAAAATTCACGACGAGTCGTGAGTATTGGCGCCGATATTCGCAACTAAATGTGCAGAGTTAGTCGTGAACATTGGCGAGGATATTCATGATTTGCGATGCCCCTTCAGGGCCACCATACTATTTGCCTGAATGACTACATGTTAATCAACGAATAGAAATCTTTTATAACTTCTTAAAACATGTTGTTGGCATATAGGTTGCTCACAATTCAAGAAAATACTCACGTCAGAATATGAGCAAAAGCCAAATTTAATCTTCTTGTCCTTGACAAACCATGGGACACAAACGCTGTCTATTTCTCGGGACGCAGCAATCGCAAATGTAATTAACATGGAGAGTCCTACTATCACCGATAGAATACACATGATCATACAAGCCATGCTCTGAAAAGAAAATCGGAATAAAGTTTTACACTGACAGACGATTATTATGGGGTACAGAGCTAGACACACAATTTTAATAATTGTTATAAATTATGTTAATAATAATAAGTGTTAACATATTACTAGTAATCTGGTGGTAGTTCTGGTTGTAATATCATATTTGCTTTCAGTAGTAGTAGTAGTAGTAGTAGTATAGTAGTAGTAGTAATAATAGTAGTAGTAGTAGTAGTAGTAGTAGTAGTAGTAATAGTAGTAGTAATAGTAGTAGTAGTAGTAGTAGTAGTAGTAGTAGTAGTAGTAGTAGTAGTAGGAGTAGCAGGAGTAGGAGTAGTAGTAGTAGTAGTAGTAGTAGTAGTAGTAGTAGTAGTAGTAGTAGTAGAGTAGAAGTTAAATTTAAAGTAGTAGTAGTAGCAGCAGTTAAATGAGCAGTAGCGGTAGTAATAGTAAGAGCAGCAGCAGTTGTAGTAGTAGAAGTAGTAGCAGTACGTAGTTGAAGTTGTAATCGTAGTCGTAGAAGTAGTAGTAGTAGCTTAATATATGAATCGTACAACTCTTGTTGAAAATTTTTACACAAGTTGTATTAATTGCACACATCTTCAGTAATATGTTTAAACAATTATTGTTGTATGGTTCAAATTGTAAAGAGGCAGGTGTAATTTGACACAAACATTTTCACCGTTTTATCTCACTATAAATTGACGTGTTTTCAACTGATCCCTTTCGTCAGCATGTATGAACATCAACAAAAAATCAAGTATACAGTAGATAATAGTAGGATACAATAATGAAAACTGGAATTTACCACTCCTTTACTTCCAGAGGAACCCGCCATAATTCCACATACACCAGCTATTCCAAAGATCTGAAAACATAGACAATGGTATAAATTAATGTAGTTCATAATAAACATCACTAGACAATACACATTGATGCCATAATTCAACTTACATTTCAACGACTGGAAGTGAGCGTAACTGATTTGCAAGGCTCCCGTTTTTGCTCTGATTAGAGCCAGCTAAAATTTAAAATAATGAAAAATAAAAACATATGTAAAAATACTGTGTTCAAAATTTCGGATTTATTTGTCCTGTAGGTTTTTTTTGAATGATTAAAGACACAAGTTCACATTGTCGAGCTTCAATTAAAAAAAAAATTGTCAAACTTTGATATCTGAGCTACATACTAGTGCTTAAAAGGAAAAATAAACATATAGAATATGATGCCACTGGCAAGATATGTATGAATAAACGCCACCCTTAAATAATTACTGCGGTGTAGTGTAAAATTGCCTAGATCTACACACAGTAGTTTATAGGAGAAGATGGGCAAGGTGAATCCGGTCTACCCGAGTAGTCATAGATTTTCACTTGTTTAAAGCACTAAATAATCATTTTGAAATACATGTTTTTTCATGGCTTCATTTTTAGGCTTTATCAAAGATACTTGGAGCACGGGGGACTATGTAGCTCACAATTTTAAAACTGTGGTCATTGTTAACATGTGTGTTTAACCATTAACCACGGGGGCGGATCCAGACAAAAAGATTTAAGGGGAGTTACCAGGTTGGTTGACGACGCCCCGCCGCCCCCCCCAAAAAAAAGTTAATTACCCCTCCCCCGGCTGAAAAAATTGTTGAAAAATTTTTCGTCACCCCCCCCCTCCCCCCCCGCCCGGCCTCATCAGTTTTTCTGGACTTGCTGGACTTTTGGAGTCTGACAGCGGACCGCTGCAAAAAAAATATAAACAATATTGCCTCTCTGACAAGGAGTAGTCTAGGTCTGGACTTTATTTTTATATCTTTTATTCGCCGGACTATTAGTAGTGTTATTGCGACTATACGCACCAAGCCGGTGAGGCGCGACCCCGAGAACTTGTCCGGCGATGAAATCCCGCTGATCAGGGGAAATCCATCACTCGCTTGGTGCGTAATAGTCCGCAAACGCATAAATAGTCGGCGAAAAGATATAAAAAATAAAGTCCAGAACCTAGACTAACCAAGGAGCTTCAGAAGCTCCTTGCTCTGACGACGTACGCCAGGTACGCCACTGTTGGTAGTCCGGAATGGACCCACTGCGCAGTGGGTCCCTTCCGGGCTAGTTATGTGGGTAAAGTTTTGTTTACGAGCATCATGTCATCACAAATTACGCGTCGTGTTGCAACCTGTACAGAATGTTGCAGGAATCGGTATTTGTATAAACATGTTCAGTTCGTCCTCCAAAATCTAATCAAAAAGATAATATATATATATATATATATTTAATATTTGTACCAGTAGGCCTATAATTCGAAAAAGGGACCTTGCTGACTATGCAGCTCTCTCATGTATGACCCAGCTGAGATTCGGTGACTGACAATGACAGTGAATTTATTTCTTAAAACGGCCCCTCCCGGGGCATGGAAGAAATACAATTAGTACAAAACTCACAAGATATGAATCAATCTTTGGAAGTCAAAACACAAATATACATATTTACTATAAATTAAACATACGGTGTCAGTGACACACAATTAACAACACAACGACTAGTTACTATTAAAGACATAACAATTACTTTTCTAAACAAATTTTGACATAATTACCCCGGGATAATTACCTTACATGACTACAACGGTAATTTTCCATTCTTATTGTAGACCTATTTGGCGCGTGACAGTGCGTGACGTTAATACCATAATATAGTGCGCATGCGCCATTAGAAATATGTTCGTAGGATAAAGGGTTTAGCTTCCGGGCACAGCAAACAGGGAACTTTATCCGCCACTGATACATTGAAGTGGCTGTTTGCCCAAGTTATATATGTAACGACAGTGCAGAGTTGAAATTCAGTAGAACAACGTCTGTTAGTTTATTCAATTTGAGTTTGCAACGATCATTATCTTCACGGAGACCAGAATTTTCTGCTCTATTGTTTTATGGAGTAAGATTAAATTTATATTTGAATAATGAATGATTTCAGTTTTCGCAGATAAGTTTTTTGATCTAGGAGTGCATATCAAATATATCATTTTATTTCGTTGTACAGTACTCCAGTTTTATTTCAGTAGGATTTCAAGACGATCTCTGGTCCTCCTCTTTCAGTGAACCTTGCTTCACATTAAAATACAATATTCTTAACTTTCAAAGGAACATAAATTTTACAACATATAGGATCAAATTAAAATATGTAGATAAAATTATGAAATGATTGTTAAATTGCATTCGATAGTAATTAGTGCTATTCAAAGTATACTGCAAGCAGAAATAAACGAAATGGAGTAAATAATATTTTTTTTACACAAAAAATAATGAGTGAAAATATTCACTCTTTGAGCAGTGAATTTCAGAAAAGAGTGAATTTGGAGTGAATTTGAAGTGAAAAGGTGTGTTTTTCACTCATTTTGGAGTGACCTCAAGGATCACTCGAAATCTCCGAGTGATCCCTGAGGTCACTCCAAAATGAGTAAAACACACCTTTTCACTCCCAATTCACTCCCAATTCACTCTAAATTCACTCTTTTCTAAAATTCACTGCTCAAAGAGTGATTATTTTCACTCATTTTTTAGAGAGCAGATGTAGACTTGCACATCTAAATCTAAATTTTAACAGAAATAATAAATTCGAATTTGATTTTTAAAAAGATTTGCATGCATTGAACATTTTGGATGCTTATTTGCAGGTGTTTTTATCATTAATATCCAAAAAATAAAAAGACAGAACAACACCGCCGACCCAAAAAGAAGGTTGAGAGGGGACGCGTATAGGGTTTCCGACAATGATTTACTGAAATACAGAATTATATAGACCCACATATCACGTCATATATAAAACACATTAGCAGAAATATTCAGTTTCACCATATCCCGATACTGTATACTGCCATTTGAGGTGAGTACATGTACATGTAGGCCCCCTATACAAATTTGGAATCTGCCAGCAACTTACCAGAACTCCTCCCCAAATTCCCATGCCACTGTACGACCAATACGCCCTGATGCCAATCGCCGCACCTCCTAGGGCCACAGAAACAACTCCTAACACCAGGAGAATGATCCCGATCAACTGTCGTAGGTAAATAATAAGAACACTCTCCGTACATTTATCTTAAGTTAATTCGTAATTACACTGCAAAAAGACGGGTGTAAAATATGCAACACCAAGCTAGAGTTTAATTTCCAGTGTTCAACTATGGTGTTACATTTACACCCGTGGGTGTCACTTCAAAACTTAAAACGTTTATTAGGGGGTTGATTAGTGCCTGTTAATTCTTGGTTGATGTTTAACTTCAACAAGAAGAATAAGAACTTTCCGCTAAACTACCTGATGTTGAAACAAATGTGGAAAATCTTACACCAAAGTAACACCACTCCAACTTCAATAGAGGACCACACCGACAGGTGTTGAAACTTTGCCGGGCCGGCGTTATGCCATTGCAATTACCACCACCGGTGTCAAATCAACACCATGTATAGTGTCATTGTTGATTTGACACCAGCGCGCAAGCAAGTAGCGTAGGCCAGGCTTTTTGCAATTTGGGGGGGGGGGGGGGGGGCAAGGGCACCGCGAATGTACCGACAAACTCCCGACGTACCGACATATTCCATGTTGTGTAATGATAACAGTTAAATGATTTACGATGATATGTGAATAATTAATACACAGGGGTGGATCTAGCTTTTTGGTAAGGGTGTTTTTTTTTTAACGAATGGTGATGGGAGAAAAATGGGAAAAATGCATATGTTTGCGCGCGAAGCGCGCCGAAAATTTTAAAATTGTGTATGTGTGCGTGCAAAGCTCGATGAAAATTTAAAAAATGCGTAGGTTTACACGCGAAGCCCCCCGAAAACTTGAATACTTTATATGTAAATGATGTAAATATGTAAATTATGTAAATTATGTAAATTTGAGAATTATGTATGAAAATTTGTTTTGCACTGTTTTTTAAAACAAATTTTGTGATACGTTTTGGCTTTCCTGACATCTACTAACATAATAAGACCATACAAATTCTTCACTTGGCAGCCCAAGGGGGGGGGGAGGTAAACCCCCGTAACACCCACCCTCGTAGGTCCGCTACTGATACAACTAAAGAAGTAATGCTTCTTCTACTAATAATGGTAATGTATGCGCGAGTGAGCGAAGCGAACGAGCGCTTCAGACACCAATAGATTTTCAAGTCAAAGAAAGTTGAAAACTATATTTCTGCAATCGTAACAAAGCCTTCTGATGTTCTGATATTATTTATATCAACGCTCAGCAGTACTGTAATTTAACAGGAACAAACAGGTATAATCATACAACAAATTTTGTTATTCAACATTGGTTGGGAAGAACATTTTTCGAAGTCTATGCTATGAGAATAGGAACGTGTGGGCAAATTAAAGGCAATTTGTGGCTTTTAATTTGGCTGGCGAACGAGGAACGGGCCGAAGGGCAAAATATTTCCATCCACTTCACATGGTGGAGCTAGTGTGCCCCGGTATCAAATAGCGTTCTATTCTTTGTTCCCAAGTTTTTCTTTTCCTAAATGTACACGTTGCTGAAATGTTGAATCTTTCAACAGTTTAATGTTGTAGGCCTGTAAAACACTTTGTCGGTACAACATGATGTTCGGGTCGGTTGATTTGGAACGTTGTCTGTGTAGTACACTTGACTGTACTATACCGCTAACGTTCCAAATGTCATCAATCATAGGCGGTTTGCCTGGTTACCGAAAAACACCCGACATGAAGAAATCTACTATGCGAGCGAGCAAAAAGCGAGTGAGCTTGAAAAAAAAAATGATTTTTACATTTGAAAATGCAATTTCTTTCAATATTTTTGTCGGTTATGAGATATTCCTCGGTAAAAATATATTTTTTGGTGGGTCCAACAGTGTAATCCGACGGAGTCCTTCGTGTAGCTGACAAAATTCCCGAAAAAGCATTATTGGGGGAGAGCCAACCTGCCCCCCCCCCCGACCCCCCCCCCCCCTTTCGCTACGCTAATGGCGCGCAGCGCAGCGTCAAAAATATCACCAGCTGCAGTGTCAAATTAACACAAGAAGTGCCAGGTGATTACTTTTCTACACCATCTCAGTGTAGTTTCAACACCTCTGGATGTGGTCCTCTATTGAAGAGGACCACAATGTTTTAATGCACTATGTAACTTTTTTTTGTTTATCCGGTTTTACTGAATGTGTTCTATATATTTTTTTTTTAATAAATATAAAGTGCTCCCTCGCCCGTAGGCCTTTTTTCAGGCCTTTTCAGGTTTGCCCCGCAACTTCAAGTTTGAACCCATATAATGAACACAACCAACGTGCAATTATGATTTAAGTTTTTAATGTAATTGTCCTTTTTTTTTATACATGTATACTTTGGTGTTCACCTAATGTCTATTGTGCAATATGTATTCTTTGTATTATTTCTGTGTTAAGAAAAGTTGCGGAATAAAGATGAAATGAATGAAAGTTGGAGCGGTGCTAAATTTAACACCCATTGGTCTCTAAATAGTAATCTGCATGAGAAGAATGCATACAATTTGTCACATTCATGAATGGATATGGTACACATTGGTAAGCTGTAAATAAATTTCACATACATGATGAACACATAATACTGTAAGGGTCTGAGAAAAGACTAGTAGAATAGTATAATTTTTTTATTTCTGGGATTTCTTAATTCAATTCAAAATTTAACAGTCACTAAAATTCCAACCTAAATGAGTTTCTAGCTCCTATACTTTGCTGTACTTTGTGGGGTTTTGTGGTACATGACTGTGTAAGTGTGAGTCGGTGTATGTGCATTAGTGTGAATGTTTGTTTCAGAGTATAGGAGTGATGACTGGGTGTGAATGGTAGTTGTTTGTGTTGTTTGTGTATGTGACTGAGTGTGTGAATGTGTGTAATAAAAGAATAATTCAATTTGTGAAGGTAAATCTGATATACTAATATAATTACAAAGTACGCTTGGTGTAGTAACACAGTATATCTAGATTTTGAGTTTAACCTAAAATCTGATAAACAAAGAAAATCAACGACGCAATATATCAATATATGATAGTAAATAAATTATCGTCAAGCAGTGCTTATTGATAGAAATTGCGAATGTGAACGAACTTATGGTTAAATGAGTAAATTTTATGCCGTCTATGGTAAGTTGTCATGGCTGATAAATACTGTGTGAACGCAGCTATTAAAGATTATGTTCGTGGTTTGTACACCAAACCGATTTACTCAAATTTGATCCAACTAGAGACATAAGAAAATTTCTCCAAATCTCGATATAACATATGATGGGATACGCAAGAAATCAACCTTTATAGGCAGGGAATGTCATTTGCACCCCTCCTAGACCACAGCAAAACATCACTTACGCCCTTAGCATATTTATGAAGGATGGAATCTGAAGATCAGTATTACGTAGAATTTTAAGAAAAAAATCACATGACAGAGTAAAGGTCAATAGACCGCTGTAAGTCCATGGTTAGACTCTGTGTGAAACTGACTGAACTAAGTCAGTTCAGTAGTATTATTTCAGTAATCATGTATTGGTCTGTAAATAATAATCTACATAAGACAATTTGTCATATTCATGAATACATATGGTACACGTTTGTAAATTGTAAATGAATGGCACGTATCTTACATGATCAACACACACGCATTGTAATCTGAAAGAAGACTAGTAGACGAATAGAATGTTTGTATCTACGAGACAATAATTCAAATCAAAGTCTAACCGATACTATAATTCCGCTAAAACTGAGTTTCCGGTTCCTATGCTTCGGTAAATATTCTTAGGTGATATTTTATTATATACCCCGGTGTATTTACACAATGTGTGCATGCGCAAAGTAAAAGTTTAGTAATATAAACACTTACCGAAAGTGTCTTGTTTCCAGATGCCATAATTACCCTGAAAGATAAATGGTGATCATTTAAAAGTGATATCATGCACTGAATAAGGTTATTAAAGTTGGAAAGGAATGATTGGGGAGGGAATTCATTTACTAAAGTCTCATTTATGGAAGATCTTTGATAGAGTCTTTTATCACACAGATGTAATTTAAGCCTACACCGCAATGCAATTTAATCAAGGTGTACAGGTGTATAATAGAGATGGGTTAGATTTGCCAGAACTTAGATTGTTAGATTGAGATTAATGTCCCAAGTTTATGTATTATATCAAAGATATTTCTCTCAAATATTCAGTATTAAGAATATGTGGCTTAATGTTATGTCAACAAAATTTTGAAATTCTCGTGAGTAACAAAACATGCAATAATAAAAAATTAGAGTACTGATGGATTTCAAAAGTTTAAGTAAACAGAAAGGGGGATCATGGCAATCTAAACTTTGTATTGAGTAAATTTACACGTTACCTGTTTGTTAATATCTTTACAAGCAATTGACCCCCCCCCTCCCCCACCACACACACATAGAATTTACTGTTATTCATACTCTTTTTCATATGGCAGGTTTTTCGGGTCTCCGAACACAGCGGAGCTGCTTTACAATAAAGATCCGTTTTCATAAAGGTATAAAGTGTAATGGGGTTGGGCTTAAATGTATTTCATTTCACGAGTAAATAAATAAAAAATAATAATCATCACTAGAATAATGGAAACTTGGTACAGGAATATATATTGATATATATATATTGAAATCATTGGTTGATTACAATTTGATAAAAGTAACGTGTGAAAAAAAATTACATATGAAATTATTTGTGATAACTACATAACATCAATAAATTAGGAGAAATAAAATTGAGTGATAATCCTAATCATATCAAAAGGTCAACAGAAAACAATTAAACAATTGGTGTATGAAGAAATAAGAAACAAAATCTAATACACAACGTGTCACCAAAACGTCCCTCTCAGAAAAAAAAGACAGAGAATGATTTCCAAAATCAAACTATTCTCCGTTTAGAGTGCATAAATGGAAAGCTCGGTTAAGTTTCAGGCCCTGTCAAAAATGTCATTATCGTCTCGATTCACAAATTTTGAATACATACGGTCTATATGTAATGCTTTGTCCATTAGTAAGTGCTTTTCGGAAAATTCAAAGTTTGGTGATGAGGAACACATACAACACAATGCATAACACTGTATATCAAACGCATTATTCACATAATATCTTCATTGTATTAACCAACTTCGATATAACTAAAGTGAAAATGTTTATTACAAGATCAGGTACCAAAACGGAAGAAGGAGGAGGAGAAGTAGCAAGAGGAAGAGAGGAGACAGGGGCGCAATACAAAACAAAACAAAAAGAAATAAGAACTAGAATGCTTTCATTGCGTTGCCAAATTTCATCTAAAATCATTTGGGACACCAAAGTACACCAAATTTCCATTCTAACCCCATCGTAAATATGTGAAATCGTAACACTAACACACACACATAAAAAAAAAAACACGAGCAAACCAACAAAAACCATGATTTTTCCATGACCTCGTGGGAAATTGGTGAAGTGAACAGATGTGCAGAAGAGGAAGTAAAAGAAAAGGAAAAAGAAGAAGGAAAAAAAGAAAAAAACTTACAAGAAGAAGAAGAAAGGAGAAAGGAGAAAGAAAGAATGAACGAATGAAAGAAAGAAAGAAAGAAAGAAAGAAAGAAAAAAAAAGAAGGAAGGAAAGAAAGAATGAATGAATGAATGAATGAAAGAAAGAATAAATCAATGAAAGAAAGAAAGAATGAATGGGTGAAGGAAGGAAACATATACGAAAACTAGTTATAAACTAAACTGTCCAAAACAGTGAACTCGGACACGTCCTTGACCTGACAAGAATTTTGCTTGAAAAGGCCATTTTCAATGGACTATTTTTCTCATCAAAATTAATATCAAAAAGCCAATTCCTTCATTTGTTTTATTAATGAAATGTTCGTCGATTTCTCTATCAAGTAAGTTTTGAACTTTTCTTATACAAGTCGAAGTATGCCTGAGAGGCCGAGTCTAATGTTGACTATTATGATCAACTGCTATAAATATAATGGATCAAGTATAATACCTGGATATTCATGTATGGGCCATTAAATTGTACTTACCCGTTGTAGAAAGATATAGAATGTCTATCGACTGAGTTGGTGCTGCTCCTTTCTCAAATGAAGAACCAGGCCAACCACGCTTCATTAAATAAAACCACCGAAAACCTGCGATTCCAGTTGTCGGTAAAATGTCCTGCAGGTCTTTGCACCATTGTGCATTTACATTTTAGTTAAATAATAATCAGAACAAGCAATGATAAATCTATTTGAACAAGACGAAATGCACGTATTAGATGTGTAAAATACGTAGTGACATTAATGATCGACTTCGAGGTCAAATCCCGTCGTATAAATTACGTCATTTACGGAAATATGACGTAGGGGCGGAGATAACATTGTTCTTGGGTGTGTGACTGTGCGCAGTAAACACCCAACTTACAAGGTGGGGGTTGACATGTTCAATCAGCCCCCCCCCCCCTCCAGTTTCAGGAAAAATGTGTTTATTATTGTTTTTTATTGTTGTTGTCGCTGTTATCATTATAATTGTTATTATTATCGTCGTCGTCTCATCTTTATTTCCGTAGTATATTCGTATTGCTGATCCCAAAACAATTTTATTCTGCCCCGAAAGGAGCGGTGTCTTAAAATACTTAACAAGAGGCGTTTGCAACGGACACGGGCGTAAATCTCGGGGGAACTATTTCCAACTTTGGCCAAGGAAAAATGGCCTGAACAATCACCCCCCGCCACACACACACACACACACACACACACACACACACACACACACACACACACACACACACACACACACACACACACACACACACACACACACACACACACACACACACACACACACACACACACACACACACACACACACACACACACACACACACACACACACACACACACACACACACACACACACACACACACACACACACACACACACACACACACACACACA
>JZLH01S0526961.1:42514-56621 GCA_001188425.1 Eucidaris tribuloides
GTGTGTGTGTGTGTGTGTGTGTGTGTGTGTGTGTGTGTGTGTGTGTGTGTGTGTGTGTGTGTGTGTGTGTGTGTGTGTGTGTGTGTGTGTGTGTGTGTGTGTGTGTGTGTGTGTGTGTGTGTGTGTGTGTGTGTGTGTGTGTGTGTGTGTGTGTGTGTGTGTGTGGTGTGTGTGTGTGTGAGTGTGTGTGTATGTGTGTGTGTGTGTACAGGGGTTTACGTCAGGATATTTGGATGTTCCTGGGCGTGTCTCTGTTTGTATGTGTATGTGTGTATAATGTGTCTGTATGTGTGTCTCTGTGTTTGTGTGTTTATGTGATTCAGTGATAAAAGATATTAATAACATCAAGCCTCTATGATATTCCAAAACCAACCTTCTATTTTAGTCCGTGACGTGAGGATTTGCGTAGAAACCATCACACGTCAGCGCTGGCCATTGGAGTAGGTATTTACGAAAGCTGCTTTTAATGTTTTTTATTTTTTATTTTAGTGATGGTATTGTAAACGCAAAGGAAGGAGTTTGAACATACATCAAATCATCCCCCAGGTGTGAGGACCTGTCTACGCCACTACCTACAACGATGTACAGTATACCGACGTTGGTACTTTTCCATTATCTTGAGTGTCTTTTCCATGACGTCATATCCATGGTTTGAACTACTCAGTTTAACAATAACCTGTATAAGATACCTCAGACAAAACAGGTGTGTATATAATTTCGTACAAAGTAAACAAAATAGATAAAATGTATAATTTACAAAATAAAGTAACACGCCTATTAATTTAATAGGCGTGTTACTTTATTTTGTAATTTAAAATTACATCTGTTATTATCTTTAACACTCATTACATTGTCAATACTGAATTTGGACGTGCTAGCATATTCTCCGGAGGTTTTGGTGGGGAAAACCACTGATCAGTGGGAAAAACCCGGCCCTGTCAGAAAAACACGTAATGTCGTCACATACACAGTGAACACGTATGATTTGGTTTATTTTCATAGAGTGGCTCTATATGATCACTGTGTGATCAAAGAGTTCACACTGGACAATGACCCCGTGGTCTTTCCGGCAGGTCCTGAGCACTGGTTGAATTTGGTCCATTTTCAATTTTAATTTTAATTTCAATTCGATTTATTATCAAATTCACTGATCAAAACAGTCCGAAGACTGATAGGCCTACATGATAGTTTACAAAGCAGTTATATCTACATAATAAAAAAGATAAAAAACAATAGTTTATAGTATTGCACGTTAGAACAGATTGAAATAAGTAAATAAACAGATATATAAACTGAATTACACGTTGAATATTATAATTGAAATAAATATATAGTGCAGAGTTAGAGTGTAATCACTATGTGAACACACTACATCACATTGTATTTTTCCGGTAGGGAGGTACAAGTAACTCTTATCACAACAATTGTTAGTAAGTTTTTTTTTAAAAAAGACCGATAGCGCGATGATTGGTACTGTTGTCAGATTCAGAAACGCGATTCGAGCAAAATTGTTAATGCTTTCTTTTGGGCCGCCGATAGGTGAAAAGACCCATGGTGTAGAAATGGTACACAATCTCCTGCGTGGGTGTTTCACACATCTATATTTGTATTGTTGTTGTTGTGTTTATTTGTCTGAGCCAGTGAACTTGATATCCTCCTCCGCATTCTGATTCTGTATTTTCGCGTCCTCGCATCTACTTTTAGAGGTTGTGCATAACTATGCTCACGAGGGTAATGGGATAACGCTGCACTGGGGGTGCGCGGAAGAGACGGCGAAACTTGTCTGTCAGTGCCTGGCGAAGACTCTATATACGGGCAAAGCTGTAGATTGGAGGCCACGAACAACCTACAGGTCTTTGGGCTAAATAACTCTGCCAAATACAATATAATATAATATAAACCACTGGTTCACGTAGCAGGGGTTGTTCAAGATAAAGAAGTTGAAGCTAGTTTCAAATCAGATTAACAGTGTATTCATATTTGTCTTAAAATTGAGAACATCCAATATAAAATACCTGCAACTTATGAGCACTTGCATATAGCTAACTAGCAAATATTGTAATTTGATAACATAAGAGGGTCCTATAGATAAACAATGACAACTTTAAAGAGATATTTTTATGTACTATGCCCGGAAGTTGGAGCTGTAATTTTATATGTATTCACCATATAAAAAAATCAATGTTTATGTAATTTTGTTTGATTGACGAGTCTCGTTTGGTTTTTAGAATAAGAGTCAAGTAAATATATCAATTCAATTCATATAAAGTTCACGTTCCACTGAGGAAATTGTTCGTTGTAGGGTACCTGAATTTCTGAATTTGAATTTGAATTGAAATTTATTTTTCTTTAACATAAACAGAATATACAAAATAATAATTTGATGCAAATTAACGATGGTATATTACTGTGTTTACATAAATCATACAATAAATACCGTATACAGTGCAAACACTGTATACCATCTGGAGAAAATTAGTTTAGGTATTATATTTCCTCAAAACGTATGTGTATTTGGTATCATGTTCAAGCAAGAATAATGATTCTTTTTGATACACTTCATCTTACTTGATTTACCTTTGTCAATCAAGATTTATAATTATTTATTGTGCAATCAATCAAAATCGCGTTTACGCCACTATTTGAATTAGTGGTCAAAATAACAAATAAATATTGGCATTTCAAAACAGAATGTTAATTACAATACAAATCTAAACAAGTTAAAAATCTCAATTACGAAAACAATCATGAAAATACTCACAGAAACATTTATTTTTGATAGAATATGTTATACTTTCTATTATATCAAAATACCATAAATTTGAAAGGTCCCACGACATCTAAACGCATGTTGACTTGTGTTGATGCCTATTGTCTACACATTACTGATGGCTATTGGTCTGCACATCACCAAATCACTAAACATTTCTTGAAAATGTGCATATATATGTATAAATAAAAGATGAACATTTTTATACACCCTGTAAAGAAGAAGAAGAAGACCGAAGAAGAAAGAAGAAGAAGAAGAAAGAAAAAAGAGAAGAGGAAGAAGAAAGAAGAAAAGAAGAAGAAGAAGAAGAGAAGAAGAAGAAAAGAAGAAGAAGAGAGAAGAAAGAAGAAGACAGAAAGAGAAGAAAGATAAGAAGAAAAGAAGAGAGAAGAGTAAAGAATAGATATAAATCGGTTTAGAGACTACTGGTACCACCGGCAACTAATTCCAGCTGTGAATTCTGAGATTGAGATGCTCTGGATACGGAAATTTGGGGCTGAAATGGGCCGGGTCTCGAAACCGCGGCACATACTATCACCAATTAATACTAAGTGCCCCCCCCCTCCCGGGTTTCACTGTTCCTTCGAGTTTTGGACATCGAAGAGGTGCTGCGTGGTTTGCGATGTGCCACAGTTGCAGTTTACATTGCCATTTTCAGTATATCCCCACTTTCTCATGTTGACTTTGCAACGACCCATCTCTGTGCGAAGTCGGTTGAAGGACTTCCAAGTCAACCAGTCTTGCTTGTGTCCTGGGGGTAGCTGCTCCTCAGTGGAAAGGGGTAGCTTATCATGATGATGGTTGCTGCTGCGCCTCTCCTCCCATAATCTAGTCTGGCCAACTATGGGGATTCAGTCAAGGGTTGGACAGAGTGAAGGAAGCTTTTCCTTAATTTGAGCCATTTCTGGGATGGTTGGATGTCATAATATGGATGGCGACTATCCTGGCTTTGTCGGAGACGCACTATACTACTGGCTACTGACCTGCGTATAACAGGCGGGGCGATGCCAGACAGAACATACAGACTGTCAACATTTGTTGGTTTTAGACAACCAGTTATTGCTCTGCAGATATTGTTGAAAACAGTGCCATATTTTTATGCAAATGTTTCTCTGTGACATAGTAATGACTAATATGATTCAAAGCTGTCAGAGGGGCCGGTATAGTGTGAAAATGTGATGCTATTTTAGGCAGGTGTACTACACGTACTAGCATTGGCGGCGATCGGGGGGGGGGGACGGGGACGTGTCCCCCTCGAATTTTTCTGGAGGGGGATCGTCCCCCCTCGTCTTTTCAAACTTTCGATTTGTTTTAATTTTGTTAGAATTTTTTATAGATTTTTTAATCGGCAAACCTAGTTAAAGGATAAATATGATGAAATTAGATTGGAGATTTTAAAGCCACAATTTCCCCTTTTTAATTGTGTCCTTTTCCCCGCGGAGGGTATTTTTATTCGCTATGTCAGTAGTTTCTCCCCCCCCCCCCCACTCGTCACATTGATTTCCGACCCTATAAACGTAGAAATAGCAATGAATGGAAAGGCACATAACGTTTGTCTGTTGTTGCCACATGCAGAATTTGAATAAAGATGATTAGGATGACTTTTTTTTCTTAGAGGTGGGGCTTAGCGGGGCGCGGAAAAATGTTGTTAAAATGTTTACAAAGATATGATGAATGTTTTCACAAAGTTTTAGTGGTTTTGTGATACACAGATCAATAGGCATCAACAGAACTCGGCATTCGTTTGAATGTCATAGGACCTTTAAATCCTTAGAGGTAAACTATTAGTCTGAGCTGTGCGGCCAACTACCGTACCCTTGAATAAACATTTCCACTGTTTTTTCGTTGCACCGCACATGTGTTACAATACCCTTTGTTAAACGTAATGTCTCCTCTTTTGAATGAAAATAAACGAACAATATGAATTTAAAATGCTTGAAATATGTTTGTGATGGTCACTGAACCACTTCCTAACATTTTCACAATGTTCAATAGTTTCTTTGTCAATAGATAGTTTAAAAACAAATGTACAACACACAACCAAATGAAATTAAATAAATTGTATTGAAATATAATGGCCTTATAGCTTTATATATGATATTAATCTGATAAAAAATATAATTTTCATTTGTACTATCTTATTTAGATATTGAATATTTGTGATATAAAACAATATAATCACATAAACGTTCTTAGTAAAGAATTTAAAAAAATCGGGCAACAATAAATATTTGTCATTTCAAAGTAATCATATAAACATGTTTTGATATGAATTAACACAAAAAATAACATATTTCATTTACATGACTGTGTTTAAATCATTTAGTTCCATGACAAAAACATGATATAACATAATCAAAACATGCAATTCTGATCGGGCAACAATAAATATTTGTCATTTCAAAGTAATCATATAAACATGTTTTGATATGAATTAACACAAAAATAACATATTTCATTTACATGACTGTGTTTAAATCATCTAGTTCCATGACAAAAACATGATATAACATAATCAAAACATGCAATTCTGATATTCAAATGTATTGGATAAAAGAATATGTACATTTTGTCTGTAATGTAGCTGGACTTTCATCATAAGCAAGCCCAGAACAAACAAACAAAATAAACATTGAAGGTGTGCTGGTATTAAAAATGGCGTTACTGTTGTCAGATTGGGGGTGGGATGGGGTGCGCGTGACCCCCAAATGAAATTTGATTATGGTTACAGAGAGGCTTATATTGATAAATTGTGTGTGTGTGTGTGTGTGTGTGTGTGTGTGTGTGTGTGTGTGTGTGTGTGTGTGTGTGTGTGTGTGTGTGTGTGTGTGTGTGTGTGTGTGTGTGTGTGTGTGTGTGTGTGTGTGTGTGTGTGTGTGTGTGTGTGTGTGTGTGTGTGTATGTGTATGTGTGTGTATGTGTGTGTGTTTGTGTGTGTGCGTATATGTGTGTGTTTCCATCCACCAAAATGATTTGGCTCATTTGTATCTTAGCCCCAAATAATTTGGCTCAATATGCCATTGAATAGGAGGAGGGGTTGGAAGAAACGAAAGCCGAGAAAAGGAGCACAATGCTTTTATCAAGATTTTTGAGTGTGAACTCAAATATGAATAACGATAACTTGAATAAATTGTACGATAGAGAGAGATAATATAAGCCACCATAGTCATGAAAAGAGACTATTCATTCATTAGGGTTGCTTTGGAAGAGAAAGGGTTTTACATGCTTGATTTAACAGACTTTGTAAGAGGAGTGTTTTTTTCCCCTAAAACCGTATTGGTTCGGATTGATATGTACAGGCCTATGTATATTAATGTAAACACAATAAAAAAGTAACTACCCCCTTTTTCAAACTACCATAACTTTTTAACAAAACAGTTTTTAGCAAAATACTTTGGCAAGAGTGTTTCTGCACTGATTGACTAACTTCTGAGTGAAAATGTGATTGATCCATCAAGTCATGCATGAGTGAGCACGTATTAAAGGCAAAACTGTCACTTTTCAAAAGTCACAAGGGTCATTTTGAGGAATTTGTGATGCGGGATTTTGACAAATTCTGTTTCTGTTGAATGATTAAGCGGTATTTATGTTAATCATCTGTAGTTTAACCCCCTTACCCCTATTTCGGCACTTTTCGCATATTTTATGCTTCAGTGAGCTCAATTTGAAAATTTCCATCCTTCCTCCATTTTGAAATTGCAAAATCCATTAAGTTTATTGAAAAAATTGAAATCCAGTATTTTTCAGCAAAATGTATCTTTAGATGTTGTACGAACATAAGAGGTTGTAACCATGTCATGGTTCAGTGAGCACACTTTATAAATAAAGCAAAAAAAACACAATTATTACATTATTTTGGCAATAAGAGATGACCCTGTGCTTTTGAAAGTGGGATTTGCTTTAATGCATGGTCACTCATGCATGGCTTGACGGAGTATTATTTTATTTTCATACAGAGGTTAGTCAATGAGTGTAGAAATGTTCGTACAAAATTATTTTGCTTAAACATATTTTGTTAAAAAATTATGGTAGTTTGAAAAAGGAGGTAGTTACTTTTGTTGATGTGTTTATTTCTGTAGGATTCTTTATATACTTGGGAGAATAGAAATTGGGCAGTGATTACTTATTTTTTGTGGGTCATCTTTTTTGTATATGGGAATAACTTTGGCAATTTTTTTTTAGTAATTTGGGGCATACGCCGGATGAAGTAGATTTTAAAAAGTGGGTCAATTGAGAAGCAATTACATATGTAATTTGTTTTAAAGATACTGTATAACATTGTGGTAGCCTTGTTTAAAATATTGTCAAATTTTTCTACCTGATATATCGGACAGTGTTTGAATGGACAAATAAACACCCTAGAACACAAAACTTCAGATAGTTATGCTATCACTCATAAAATATGTATAGATATAACCCAGCATAAGAATTATTGTCAGCTGACGGCAATTCTGCAACACAGCAGTATATTGGGGACACCTGGAATAGTCACTCAATGATCACCACTTTTTAAAAGCACATAATGATTGTTTTGAACTGCATTTTTTTTCAGGGCTTCATTTTTAGACCTTATCAGAGACACTCGTAGCAGGGGGAATCCTGTAGCTCAGAATTTTTTATGACTATAAACATTGTTATACAATGCCTTTAAGAGTGAACATCTTAATCCATTACGACCTACGGGATTTGCCAGAATCAAGGGATTTAGTTACAATATGTAATTATTCTACCAGAACTTGTAGGGTGTAAATCAGAGGTACATGGATTTTTATCAAGTTGTAATACAACTTGCAAAATTGAATTCATCAGCGGCTTTATCTTATTTATTGCAATTGGGTTTGTTAAAGAGGTCCAAGACGTGATTGGAAACTGCCAAATGGATCAGATCTTAGAATACAATACACTAATAATAAATTGGTGAAGACTATATACTCAGGCAAGTTCACCGTGTCTTCATACATTCAAGTTCATTAATGATTCCGCTACGTTCAGGTGACGCACCAAATCAGAATTTGCACGTGAAGTCAGGCCGCTATTAATGTGTGCCTTGTGTCAATAATTAGACATTTAGTCGGTATAAATTTCTTATGACAATATCTCTATTTGAACATTTATTCATTATGCACTCCTGCTCATAATTATGGAATAGTTTGTTGATACCTAAGTTCTTTCTCCTATATCGTCCAAAATTTTCAAGATAAGTGTTTATTTCACAAAAACGCAGTATGTGAAGCAATTTTTGGATTTCATGAGATGACTAAAGTAAAAACTAAAATACATTTGAGCGCAATAACAATTATGTATTTATTTTTTAAAATATCCACCAAAAATCATGAAAAAAGTATTAAATCAAAGTAATAAAAAAAAACACAAAAAAACTGATAAATTTTGATCTAATGTCAATTATCATTAAAATAACATCAGAATAGTCTATTACAAGTCTAATAACGCGCGTAACCACCACTTGACTCAACAACAACTCTGAACGCCGCCATTTTTAAACACAGGTTTTAGCGTCGAGTCGGACGCTACAAAATGCTCAGCATTACTAAAATACTTATATTATACTATAGTTTCACCAGGGGTGAGCAAATATTAATCCCAGATGTACCGTTCACGGAAAAATGGCAACTTCTAAAATGTCTTTTAAATATTCCATAATTATGATGAGTGTATACTTAGAACAGTACTTTTCCAATCTCTCATTTTCTCATGGACAGGGGCGTCGATCATTTTGTCGGATTGGAGGCAAAAGTAAGAAAAGCGTCAAAATGGCGATATAGATTTTCTTGCCAGGAAAAAATGAAATTGTGTTTGTTTGGTAGTATTTCTATGTTTAGTTTAATGGTTTTGTACTGCCTGGCATTGCTTTGGGAACGTATCTGTGCATCAGGTTTTATGAAATTTTAAAATTTTCAAAGTTATGGGGGGGTGCAAATCGATATGTCCCCAATATTTTCATAAGGTGACTGCCCCAGCCACCCCCCCCCCCACACACACACACACACAGGTTCGACGGTAGCCAGGGACTCAAATCAGAGGTACATGGATTTTTATAGAGTTTTGAGTAAACACCGAAATTGATTATTCTTCCAGTTCTGGATTTGTGACATGCAGACATGTTAAACATTGGCTGAAGCTTGTACAGGCAGATTAAATCTTTCTTCATAGGACGAACTGTCAAGCTTAGATCACACACCAAGAGACCTACAGTTTTTGTGTTGTAGCATCCTGACAACATTTGCATGCTTCATGTACACAATGGAGAAATTTATCGGTTTAGCGGGGGGTTTTTTGACAGTACCACATCTGAAAACTAAATCATTAAATCTTACTCTGAATTTTCCGCTTTCTTTTATTATGACTTTCGCATGAGCTCTTTTTTAATGCAATCTGTTAACGATGAGATGGATACGGAATATAAAGAAATTTTACCACCATTCCAATTGGAACCTGACAGATTATTTGTGTATTTTAACCACATTCTCTTGACAACAATAATACGACCGATTAAATTAGAAGAGAATAAGGAGCGAAACTTAAATCAAAATGTTTATTTCTGGTGGTCCGTGAATGAAAACAGCCAAAGTTGAAAACAAACGTTAATGAAAACTTGGTCTCCGCCAGGAGTCGAACCCGGGTCTGTGGTTCAGAACACCAATGCATCAACCACTAGGCCACAAAGACCATTGTGGTTTTTAGCTAACCCAAATTTAACTAACCCCTGACCAGCTTTTTTACGTTTGTGCCTAAATGTCTCTACGGGACGTGGGAGTTTTCGAACGATGACGTGCCACATATCAGCTGGATCTCACGCAACGATGTATTTGCAGAATAATTGTTTTCGATGAATAAAAATGAGCTAGTACCAACCAGCTCTGGCTTCTACCTGTAGAAATAAACAACTTGAGAAATTAAAAAAGGAGAGAATAAGGAGGGTATACGCTCCTACGTGGTTCTCCGTGGGTCTTCGGAAAAATTGTAATAGATCTAGTTGTTTCTGACGTTCCTATTTCTGAAATATTCACTTGATACACAATGGTATGTATATTTTGTTATTATAATATTTCGATATTTCATCATTTTGATTTTAGATGGGTGACAATTGTGTACGTTATACGCGCACTTGGTTGATAAAACAAAGATATGCACATTGATACTCCAAAAAAGTAAATATATTCTATATTAACCGTGAAGATATGTCTGATATACATATGTAAACAAGTACCACACGTCAGGTCACGTTTAGAATGTCAGCGAATTAACGTGTCTTTACAAGTTAAATTTGTTGAAAGATAATAATCGTTTGTCAATTATGACAAGGTAAAATATCTAACTGTCCCGTGATAAAATGAGCAAGTTCACTCAGGTTATTTGAAGAAAATGCGTATAATAATTGTACCACTATGTTCCATCCGGCTCACCATCAACCAAATTATGAGGTTGGCCGTAGTTTACCAATGGTCGCTGGTTGGATGACGAAACTGTATGCTCCCTTTTGTGAGTAAATGTAGTGATGTATGATATTACACCAATATTTCACTCAAATTTTGGTCATTAAATGTTTTCAAATCCGCAAATTTGTAAATAAATCACAAATAATTTTAGTAGTTTAATCTTTCTACTTTGTTGTGTATTTTCTACTCTCCCAGAATCTGGTAACATTTTCAAACACTCACAAGCACTGTTGGAGTTGGACGTAACTGAAACACCTTGCTGGACGCAGGGCACCTTGTGGCACGTAAAACCATGCTTAAAGCCACTGGCTAACATTTAAAACAGTTAAAAAAATGTGAACTACATAATACCCCATGCTCCAAGTGTCTTTGATAAGGTCTAAAAATAAAGCCCTGGAAAAAATTGTATTTCAAACCGATTATTTAGTGCTTTAAAAAAGTGAAAATCGTAAGTTGACTGGATTCACCTGCCCATTTCCTCCCATAGACTTAGTGTGTGTGGATCTAGGTTATTTTTTACTCGCCCTGAGTACTAATTGTTTATTCATTCATATCTTGCCAGTGGCAGCATAAATTTCCAAACTTTTGTATTCTAGGGTGTTTACTTATCCATTCAAACACTACTATGTAGCTCAGATAGCAAAGTTTGACAATTGTTTAATTTGAAGCTCCAAAATGTTAGGCTATTTCTTTAAAGCCCAAGTTTAGTTTTGGGGATTTCTTTTTTTATTTGAAAGCTTTATGCCCAAAGGTCACATCACACCAATAATAGATTCTGAATGTCTTTCGTTTTTTTTTTACATTAATTAATGAAAAATCTCGGGGGGGGGGTACCCCCGAGATTTGACGGGGTACTCCGGTCGATTTTCGACTATATGTTACATTATAGCATCCAAAGGGTTTATAAGGTGTTAAGGTTATCCGAGTTATACCTCATCGGAAAGAGCAGACTCTGATCTTTTTGATGAGGTATAATTTGGATAACCTAACACCGTATTAACCCTTTGTCGTGGTGCGCTTTTGGTAGACTTTTAACGTGGGTACGAAGTATACGGGTACGGGTATGGGTACAGTGCAATGGGTACAGGTACGGGTACGGTACCTGTACCCATACTGTACCCATACTGAAGAATGGGTACAGGTACGGGTACAGGGCCACGGGCACGGGTACCGGCCGGTGTGAGTATGGAGCCAGATTGAAGCATGGGTACGGGTACTTATACGGGTACGGGGCCATGGGTACGGGTATGTGTATGGGTACGAGTCCTGAATTTGCGAAACGGGTATGGGTATAGGTATGGTACAGGTTCTACAAATCTGACTACTACTATTACTACTACTACTACAATTAACTACTACTACTACTACTACTACTACTACTACTACTACTACTACTACTACTACTACTACTACTACTACTACTATTTCTACTCCTGTGTTGAGAATGAAACACCTTGCTGAACACGGGACACCTTGTAGCACGTAAAACCATCCTCAATATGTCAGCGATAAGAGAAAGGTGAAAATCCAGTGTTGTGGTGCACCTTTGGCAGACTTGTAGTGTGGTAATGAATCATGGGAAAGGGTACAGGTACGGGTATGGTGCCATGGGTACGGATACAAGTAAAGAGCCTGACTGAAGCATGGGTATGGAAATGGGTATGGGGCCACAGGTACAGATATGGAGCCAGACTGAAGCATGGGTACAAGTACTGGTCTGGGAATGGGGCCACGGGGTATGGGTACAAGTCCATGGGTACGTGTATGGCAACGGGTCCAGAATTCGGGACCCGGGTATGGGTAGAGGTATTAGCATGAGCTCTACCAGTCCGACTACTACTACTACTACTACTACTACTACTACTACTACTACTACTACTACTGCTACTAATACTACTACTACTACTACTACTACTACTACTACTACTACTACTACTACTACTACTACTACTACTACCGGTATTGCTACTACTATATACCTACTACTTCTGCTACTACTACTACTACTACTACTACTACTACTACTACTACTACTACTACTACTACTACTACTACTACTACTACTACTGCTGCTGCTACTGCTACTACTAATACCACCACTACTGCACTACTACTACTACTACTTCTTCTACATCTCCTTCAGAGGTGGCTATGTGATACTATTACCACTACTATTACACCAGAAAAGAGTAAATGAATACAAATATGGGTACAAGAAAATGGGTACGGGTATGGGTATGGGTACAGGTATGGGTACGGACCTGTGGGTGCAGGTACGGACCTGTGGGTGCAGGTACGGGTACGGGTATGGGTATGGTTCAGTGTGTACGCCGGCTACAGAGCCAGACTGAAGCATGTGTAGGGGTACGGGTACGGAGCCAGATTAAAACATGTGTATGGGTACCAGGGGCGTCGATCCGTGTTTCGGATTGGGGGGCAAAATCTTTTTAAAATGTCGAAAAATTTTGCGCGCAAAGCGCGCCGAAAATTGGACAATTTCGTACATTTTATGGTATTTTTATGTTAAGTTTAATGGTTTTATCGTGCTTTCCAGTGTTTTTTTTTTTAACTATCTTGTATTCATACAATGACTTTTTCAAGTTGTCAAATTTTGGGGGGGGGGCAGAATCGATATGTTTGTCCCCCCCTCATATTTTATTGGGGGCGATCGCCACCCCCCCAGGATTGACCTAGTTACGGTAAGTCATGGTCGGGGTATGGAAACGGGTCCAGAATTTGTACAGGTACGAGTACTGGTATGGGTACGGGTACTACAAGTCTGGCTTTTGGAAACACACTCTTGAAACAATGTAGCTTTGTTATTAGATTATTACGGGGTCAGCTCAGTGCACCGGATCAAGCTAGTTATTTTATTCATTCTTTTCTGATCAAAATATGTGTTTACAGGAAATAGTGAGAATGTCCGAAATGCTCACTTGCACCCAACCCTTCAAATCATTTTAAGATATTTTGAGTTTATAGAGTGTCTTAGGAGAACAGGGGTACTTTTTAAGCGTTGAGAAATACCCCCGAACGTACCCGTCTACCCCCCCCCCGGATGATTTAAATCCGGATTGAAAAACAACAACAGAATTTTTATACTGACTTCCGAAGTGGAGTAGCTCCTCATGAACTCCGAAGTAACTCCGCTTCGGCTGTCAGCATGAAAAGGGTATTTTAGCTATGATTATGAGACTAACATTTGGATCAGTATGTTTCTCTCAAATTTGTACAGGTCATATTTCGTGCAACATCATGTCACAAATCATAAACCATTCGATCGATGTATGTGTGTGTGTGTATGCGTATGTATGCGTGTGTGTAGTGGGGGGGGGTATGCCTGGGCGTGTCCGTGCGTCTCTCTGGGTCTCCGTGCATTTCATTAAGTGACAATATTGAACGACATTAATGATATCAAGCATTTGTGGTATTCAAAACCAGCCTTCTATTTTAGTCAATGACGTGAGGATTGAGCGGATAGCATCTCTCATCACCGCTGACCATTGAAGTTGGTATTTACGAAAGCTGTAGTACGAGAGTTTGTAGCATTTCAACCACAAAGAATTCATTTGATCCTAGTAAGCGGTTATGTTTGCTTATCCAGGCTACGTGGGTCAAGTGGACCAATTTATTCACATTTTGCGGAGGATAAAAGAGCAGAGATAAAAGATGGGATTCAATACAATATTACACTCTTGTTCGATCATTTCAGTCACCTTTGCATCTCAGGGGCGGCGCCAGGGTAAAATATCAGGAGGGGCGAAAAATCGTGGAAGGGAAAATTTTTCCCGCCCCAAAACATTTTACCTGCCAAATTACAAGCCAAACATCATCACCAAGACACGCGGGGGCAGGAGGCCCATTTTTTGCCCGCCCCCAA
>JZLH01S0527027.1:0-15284 GCA_001188425.1 Eucidaris tribuloides
TATATCTGTCTTGTGTAGTATTCATGTTGTACTTGGATCAGTTGGGTGTAAATGTGTGGGTCTGTCATAGGTACAGGAAGTCGGGCTACCACATCAAATATGAATACAATCAAGTAGGCCTATTTACTACAAAAATCCATGTTGACTCGACTCGACTCGACTTGCCACATTGCGTCGACTCGACTCGACTCGACTCGAAATTTCTGTTGACTCGACTCGACTTGACTCGACAGTAAACAAAATGACTCGACTTGACTCGTGACTCGACCTCCTACTGACTCGACTCGACTCGTGACTCGACCTCTTATCGACTCGACTCGATCCTACCTTGACTCGACTCGACTCGATTACAACACTGAAGTGTAGTGATGTGACACTCTAAAACTATTTTATTAAAGAGAATTATATTCCGAAAATGTGTCTTTTTCCATTTTTAATATGAGTGTTGTCTTGGGTGTTGTGGTTCATGATTGCAATCAGGGATGTAGCCAGACTTTTCTGAGTGGTGGAAATTTTGCTGATGCCACGCCCAGACCATGCATGCGAGGGGAGCGCAGTGACATCGGCCGGAGGTAGTAAACGGCTGATTATGATCAATTCGCTGTTAAGCAAGTGATATCGTACGTTTTTAACAACTACATTACAATAAGAAGTCGTAAGGTAAACTCTTCAAAAAAAGTTTGGAAATCTGAGTTTGATCGGTTATATCTCCCGTTTCGTAGTAATAATCAATGCAAGCTTGGTATCACCGGAAAGATTCTTTAAAATGATACCCTACTTGTTATGATTATGCAACCAGGGAAAGGGTGGTGTCTTAAAATGTGGTGTAAAGTGTAAATTAAAAAGCTGCAAAATGACCAATGTTCGGTAAAACACCCAATTTTTGTTGTTGTTGATAAGTGAGTTTTTCAATGTCTCTTTGGTTGTTATGCACTCTAATGTGAACATGGACATGGATTGAAAGAAACACCTGCACAAGTAAGCAAAAAACAACAAAAAGTGAAACAACCAATTAACAAACATGTATGGGCATTTAAAAATTGGATATAAGGCATTTAATCTCAGACATTTAATCTCACCACATTAACACAAAGTGATAAAGAAGTGTCAGGGGCTTGATTTGCATGGATTTTCATGTTTATCTTCCCATGGATCTTTGATTTCATCAATGTTCATTGATTTTAATAACATGATCAGAGTTCAGCTATCGTGAAGACCCACGAACCTGCACCACCGCCTGGCACCACTTCCACATGCTGTTGATGAGCTTTGTGATTCGTTGCTGTAGGTTGGTATTCCACTCGTCAATCAGTAATTGACGCAAACCTGCCAATGTCGTTGCATTTGTGACTCTCTTCCGTACAGTCCGGCCAAGTTCATCCCACAAAATGTTCAATAGGGTTGAGGTTTGGGCTTCATGCAGGATAGTCCATTCTTGTGATACCCTCTCTCAGAGAAAATCCATGCAAATCAAGCTCCTGACACTTTTTATCACTTTGTGGTGTTAATGTGGTGAAAGGTCTGTGAGATTAAATGTGTTATGTCCAGTTTTTAATGCCCATACATGTTTTTTTTTCACTTTTTGTTGTTGTTGCTTGCTTATTTTGCAGTTGTTTCTTCAATCCATGTCAATTTTCACATTAGAGCGTATAACAACCAAAGAGACAACGGAAAACTCACTAATAAACAACAACAACAATTGGGTGACTAACCGAACTTTGGTCATTTTGCAGCTTTTCAATTTACACTTTACACCACATTTTAAGATACTGCCCTTTCCCTGATAGCAAAGTTATAACAAGTAGGGTATTATTTTAAAGAAAATTAAATGATCTTTCCAATGATACCAAGCTTGCATTGATTATTTCTACGAAACGGGAGATATAACCGATCAAACTCAGATTTCCAAAACTTTTTTGAGGAGTTTAGTATTCATGACCATTATCTGAGCCTGATAATGTTAGTTTACTTGAACATATTCTCATTTTTTTAAGCAAAAAAAAAATAAAAAAAAATCATTTAATGAAAAATAGTGCCGGGCGGGAGACTGGTCTTTCGCCCGGAGTGCAGGGCGGAAAATTTGGATAGTAGGCGGCCCCGCCCGGCACCGCCCGGCGTGGCGACAACCCGTGATTGCAATGACGTGTTTTTGTTGCTTAGTGGTGTAACATGATCCTCAAAGTTCCAATATTTGAAGATTACTGAAAATGCTGCGATCAAATTCAAATAAGGGGCGGGGCGTTCCCAGTATGGTATGTGTGTGTGTGTTTGAGGTGAGGGGGGGGGGGGGTGGTGGTCATACCAACACTATTCTCTTCAAAACAACTCGGCATTGACCAATGCTGTAAACTTTGGTAAGTGGCCAACACGAGGTTAAAAATGTAAGCCTTTTTTTTAGAACGCCGAAGGTGGATAGTGAAAACCCCTATGCCCCTTTTTACACTTAACTTGCATAGTGACTACCCCTCGCAACACATGGTCCTGTATTTTTTTTAACCCTTAGTGTTTGTACAAAAGTGTGTTAGCTCTATTATTCAGGTCTCTTGACGTCAATTTTTTGGATTACCGTTATTTGGTGGCTAAAAGCACCATTTTTGGTACAGAGCTTCCTTATGGAATAACTTTTGATTTCAGAAGGGGTGCCACCCAAACCGAGTTGGGGATCAGGGTCAGGGGGGTATGTTGGGGATGACCCCCTCCCATGGTACAAAAATGTGGATACAGTGCAAAATGTGAGCTGTATGATGGAAATTATGCACAAAGATATTTACTTGTGATGTGATGAAATAGAACAGGGAGGCCCCCGGGGTGTAAACCTAACCCCTGTCATGCTCCAGACCCCCCCCCCTGCTACACCTTGGCTATAGACGTGTAGCGAAAATATTGCTGTTACAAGGCGGATAAAAGCATGGCATCAATTCGGGGGTAGAAGAGCTTCCGTATGGAATCATATTTTGATTTTAGAAGGGGAGCCACCGCCAATGGGATTGTTCAGGGGTCAGGGGGCATGGTAGGGTAACACCCCTCCCATAGTACGGAATGCGAACTTTTAATGCACCGTGTATAATAACAGTATCTAAGCTGTATGATGGAAATATGCACAAAGATATCAATTTATGATGTGAATATACATGCAGTTTAAAGAAGAACTGGAAATACTCCGCCACTTCGCTCTCTAGGCCCCATCATACCTCAAACCCGGTCCACCTTGGCTCATGTGGCATTGGTGGTCTAGCCAAAATAGAATCGATTTTTTAAGGAAAGATCAAGCACTGACAGTACAAATAGCATTTACCCAGGCGGGACAGGAGTGTGAAAAGGTTAGGAAGGACAGGCGCGCGCTGGGGGGGTCCAGCGACGTTTTTTTGCGCGGGGGGGAGGGGGGGCTAATAAAACCTGTTCTTTGACAAGAGCGGAAAACATAATTTTTAAAACTAACTATCAGAAATCAGTTATAGTGGGCATGTGGGGCGAGGCGGTACAATGATAGGGGTAGCTGAGGCAGCTCTGAGAGCAGCGATAGGGGGCCCACACGTGCCCATTTAACATTCAAACTATCCAGTCTCATAACAAATTGCCTTTGACATATGAATTGTCCTTTATGCAGAGTTAATAATGCTTTTCTTTTTATATGGAAGTGACCCTTTCAAATGAATTAAGTGCACTTTGGCATTGGAGGAGTGCACTCGTATAGTGAAGTGTCCCTAATTATATAGGAAAATACCCATCTTTTACACACAAATTGTCCTACCTTCTATGGAGTACCGCCCTTTTATGTTGTAGAGTGGCCACTTTTCTTTTTCTTTAATTTTAATTGATAGCGTACCATGTACTTTGAGTTTTGATGCTACCTCTTCCATGAACTTAATCACGCTCCTCCCATCCTTGTAATACTCTGTGTATTACGCAAAATGTTTTGTTACAAGATTGATATTTCTTTTTGGCTACGATATCTATCTACATGTACATGTCCAAGGTGGGCGGTATCCTTGAAGTATGCGTGGGTCTAGAAAGAGCAACTGGGTAGGGTTACACCGCGGGCCTTCCTGTCGCTGGCTTTAAAAGGCATTGTAATAACAATTTTCAGTTAAAAAAATCTGAGCTGCATGATTCCGCGATGGCACTAACAGTGTCATCTGACCTGGTCTAAAAAATGCAGCCCTGAAAGAATTTGCAGTTTAAAAGCGATCAATTAAGTGCTTTAAAAAGTAAAAATCATTGAGAGACGCATTCCGCTTTCCCCATCGACAGCTGTGTTGCAGAATTTGCCTATCGGCTGATAGGAAATTACGTGGCCAATTTTGTATCTGCAGATTGTGCTAGTGACAGCATAACTGTCTAAACTTTTGTGTTCTAGGTGTTTATTTGTCCATTCAACACTGTCGAGATCTGTCAGATAGCAAAGTTCAAACAATTTTTTTAGACGGGTCCTTGCCACAGTGGTTATAGTATCGGTAATGTCTTGAAAATAAAATGACATCGTTATATTAATATCATGTGCATATTTTTCTTATCATAGCAGCTCAATAAAATGATTCAATGTGCTAAAATCACATTTAATGTAATCGGGGAGGGGTCATCCCGACATGATAGTTAGTTAGTTAAGTTAGTTGACAAGGAAGCTCTCAAAATCGTATTTTAATACACCTTGTAAGCAAAATATTCTGGCTAAATAGATGCTGTCTACATGGCTTATGCTGCAGTGACGTACCGTGGGGTCAACTCATTGGGGGGGGGGGCATCCCAGTCGCTCCATCCAACATTGTACTTTTCAGAAAATGAACGATTTAAGCGCCATGAACCGCCAAGCGTATAGTATATACTGAAATGCCAAGGTTCGTTGTTTAAGTGAACCCTTAACTAATTGTTGGTATTTTGTAATAATCGCCATTTTTATGGTTATTGTTGCAGAAATATGTGTTTGCTTATGTATGTCTTGATTGTAAGGAAAGAAGCCTTTACCTTGCCTAATACGTTGTTCGTAGACCCGTGTTCTCTACAGTTTAATAAGTTGTTTAATACCCAAAACCTTCGCCTTTGTGAAAAAAATTGTGGGGGGCAATTTGTAATAGTAATTATGCTTCATTTTTTCACACCACTACCGAAGCAGAAAGTTATTTCAGAAATAAGTACTTTAAAGACTGTAGTAACCCGCTAGGGGCAGCAGTAGTTTAAAACCCTGCACGTTTAATTATGTAAATATATTTACCGGTTGTAATTCATGTAGCTAATTATTATAAATCTTATTTTTTGTATTATGTTTATTATTTTTTTTTTGTATTATCATTGATATATATGGATGTATACTCTCATACCCGAGAGGGGGTCGCGATCGAGTAATAAAACATTCTTATCTTATCTTATTCTTATTAGTTAAGAAAAATTCCGCGAGCGATGCGTAGCGAGGCGAGTGGTCTTTGGAAAATTTGAAAGTGCAAGAAGAAAAACTCGCCTTTTTGTGGTGTGCTTCTTTCTAGTAAATCGGAATAAATTTAAAACTGCAATGTGAGCACAAATGGAATTGTGCAGGTAGAAAATCGGCCATTTCGATGTTTTTTATTTAACGGCAAAGTTATGTGTTGCATGTATATCATGATTAGTCAAGAAAACATTCCGCGAGCGAGCGTAGCGAGCGAGCCGGTTTGGAAAATTTTGAACCCAGTGCACAGAAGAAAAATGCAGGCATTTTGCTGTGCTGTCTTTTTAGTTAAATCGGCAATAAATTAAAACTGCAATGTGAGCACAATGGAATTGTGGTAAATGTTTATTCGGCCGTAGCCATCAATTTTCAGGGGGGAGAGGTGGGCATAAATGAAGAAAGGGATTTTCGACAGGGCTGGGTATACATGCGTAATAGGGGCTGACCATTCTAAGTATCGGGTGGAGTGCGGCAGTGGGCCCGCCTTAGAATCCCCAGATGGGGTCGGGGGGGGGGCGGAGCCCCCTGACAGTCTCGTTCTAGAAGTTTCACAAGGCCTATTTTTGATTCTCTGCAATCCCTTTTTTCGTTATATGGATAGAAATTACAGCTAAAATCCCCCGCTTATCACTTTGGCAGCTTGAAGCTATAATTTGTTTTATTCTTAATCCTGATAGGAGTTTATTTTCTAACAATGGGTGATAATTTGTTTGGGTCAGGGGGGCGAAGCCCCTAGAAAGACATGAGTTTCCACAACAATGTATTTGTGAGCTCATTTTGACGTTGTGATAACACTATTGTTTTGTGAAATGAACAGTCAAAAAACCCGGCATTGACGTATTAATATATTTTTCCTAGACGGAAAGCTTATTCGCGCTCTACGTAATGCCAATGGCTATTAAGCCCCGCCAACCGTTGACATTTCAACCTCGAAATAGCGAACTATTTGGCCTAAACAACTGGCGGCCGAATCTCCGTGACGCCAAAATACGTCATGGGTATTACTCGATTTGGTAAAGTAATTCCTTTATTTGGAAACATGGGTCAAGAATACTGGCTGAATCGATAGAAAGATTTTCATGACGCCAAGACGTTCAACTTCCTGTTGCAGCGCACAAAAATAATTGTCTCGGCGAACGCTAGTTCACTGTCAAAAGTTAGTGATGTTCATCGTGGTTCTCACTGTTCTAAGGCAATTTATGGATTGCATGTGAAACTGACTGTTGTGGACAGTATGGTGCTTTCATTTTACCGGTAACGTTGATCTAGTCGGCATTGCAATCATTGTCTCGTATTTTCAGATAAAATGAGTTTTTTGCCTTGCCAGGCGCTCAGCGGCAGCGGAGTTTGTTGGCAGCCGTACTGTGGTGTAGGCTGTGATATTTACGTTGTGATGTAGTACGGGCATGTAGATCTAACCACTCCCAGTGTAACTTGCATGCTAACGTTAGTAACGTTAACGTTAGCGTTGGTAGAGTTTTTCTAATGATACGCTATTGACTTCACGCATTAGGAGCAAGTAGATCTAATTTTAAGAACGAATTAAGATTTCCCCATTGTAATTAAATACCCCTCCTGTTTTCATCGACTAGTCTTTAGTCGTTTAGATTGTAGCCTCCTCCGACACTTGTTCGAACCTAGCTAGGCAAGCAACAGTTAACGGCAGATGTCGTGCAGGCCGTCACGCGTAAGGCGCGGCAGTATGTCCGCACCGCCCCGAACGCCTGCCAACTTCGTGCAGCGGCTCTGGGGGGGGGTAAGGCAGATGCAGATCAAGCTGTGTGGACAGTGCTGGTTAACATTCGTGTTGATATCAGTTTTAAATGTCGAGAGTCCAGTATTGTGAACATTATTACGTATCTCAGCAGGTAAAACATAAGTTCATAGCACTGAATAATGCAAATGATGAAATCCTGTTTAAAAGTTTGTCTGCATGTTAACCCTTTCCCACGCCCCATCTCCCCCTCCCCCCCCCGAATTAAAAAATAGAAGAAACAAACCACACACAGCAACATTTTATTCAAAACCTGTACTGATGAGAAATATGTTATATAGAGTGTCCTTCTAAGACTTACTTTTTCCTGTTTTCAGTCCTAATGTCCTGGCAAAACCAAACCGATTTTTCTAGTTCAGGATGTTTTGAATCAAAACAAAAGTTTCCGCATAAGTAACAGCTTAAAATAAAAAAGTACGCGCAGCTTCAAATCACCACAGCAAATTTAAACTTGCTCATCAGTGAAATTATGTCAAATGTTCTACTCCTAGAATTTGTTTGATGAATAATCTTGATTTAAAGTTGTTTTATTCATCACAACGTAAGAAAATCTGGGAATCTTGACGTTTTAAGACTGCACAAAATACTAATCAGGAAAGTAGTTAAGTGAGGCAGAATAATTTGTGGGAAGAATAAAACATGTTTCATTTCAGATCGTGAAATTGGCAATGACTATCAATCAGGCTTGGTCACGTAGTACTTACTTAAATGACTTTATTTTAATATTTTCTTACAGGCTCGCATACAGACAATCGGACAGATGCCTGAAAGGAGAACGAGAAGAATGGTCATTCCTTGGTATCTTCTCAGAAAGTCGTGTTCTAAAACAATTTGTGGCAAGCCTCAGACCATCAGAGATGACAGTTGACTTCAGTAGAGTGCACAGTTTTTACATGTAACATAATTTGGACGCCACTGAAAACTGCCATTAAGCCGTCCTTTTTAGAGTTTTTTACTTGCAGTAGTGATTTGCATGTTAAAGAAGATAATTGTGGACATTTAATAAACAAAAAATATGAATACTTTTCCCAAAACATTCATTCAGCGGCAAAACGCTTCACCTAACTTCCCAAATGAAATGGAGGCGCTAGTTTATTTAATTTCCATCAAATCAAACTGAAGGATGATTGAAGGCCTGTCGTATTTCCTGTGATGCAAAACAGGTTTTGGAATTTGTTGCATGCATTTGGTTTTGTAGCATACATGCACTTGAAACAATATAATGTTTGCTTAGAGAAAGCTAGCATAACATGTGTATAAAAATAATCATACTGAGCTCAACTTGACACTACAAAATTTGGCAGACAACCACATCTATTGGCCCATGAGTAACACTGTTTCTATGACTCTTTTTGTAAGGCAAAATCATCATAACATGTTGTGCATATGCAACTTGAAAGGTTTGAATGTGTGAATTGACTGCGAAATTTCATATGCTATATACCTGTATATACTGATTAAGTAATATAATCATATTAAGCATTAGTTAGAAACATTTTTTTTTATTTTCATTGCGATTGTTTTTGCAATGGCATATTCATTGTTAGCATCCTTGTAAGTCGTCAATATTTGAATAGCCAAAATTGGCATAATGTATGAACTTTATTTTTAATGTAACATTCATTACAAAAATGACTAGAAACCAATACATAGAATAGTTTGTTAACAAAGCCAATTATACGGCCTCAGACTGTTATACCGATCAACATGATGAATGCAAGTTAATACTGTGGACCGGAACCATTTGAATGTTTTTCTAAATATCAGTGATTCTTTTTTATATATTTGTCTTCTTCTTACATTTCAGCTGATCTGTAGATGTATGTCGCCACTCTTCACGGCCATTCTAGCTGAAGGAGAAGAGAGTCTAGCTTACACCTGTAACAGCATCAGTTGTGAAGATAAATACAGAGAATGTTAGGTCTTTATTATGCACTTAGGGATGCATAGTCTTGACAGTGGTCACAGAACCTCTTTGCTGGGTTGTGCAATCACATTATTTGATTCTGATTCTCTTTAGCAAAGACTTTCGCTAAGTTTATTGGGAAAATTGCTGTTATGAGCATTTTTCAGCGATTTTATACTATGAAACCAGATTATATAAGTTTAGTTTATTTCGGCTGGAGGTCATGCAGAATCGGGGAATTATCAAATTTGTTAAGTGTCTGCGCCTTTACACTGGCACCATTGAAAGTGACCAGTATACTTCACTGGATATCTCTTGTCACTGGCAGTGGCCTGACCCATAATGCTCTGAATGAATTTAAATTTCAATTTCAAATTTTGTTTGCCATAAATTCATTACAAAGAAAGGTGGCATAAACTTGATGATAAAAATTAAACCATTATGATTTCAGATAACACTGATCAAAAAATTATCATATCAAAGAATGTGTGGTGTAAATAGTTAAAACTAGATATGATTGTTGAGGATTGCATCTGAACTGTTACTATTAAAGTTAATTAATTCTTCAGGCTACTTAATTGCTAATATGACAAGACAACTAAGCCCACTGAATGAGAATCCAGTTCTGTCCAATCTCAAGAGACGGCACTGTTCAAAAACAAATAATATTTTTTCACTTCGCAAAAGAAGAAATTGCTATCACAAATATGTTTTCTTCCAACAAGATATGTTTGGAACGAAAAAATAAACCAGTTTGTTTTCAATATGAGTGGAAGTAGATTCCACATAACGCTCGGAATGAAACTTTACCACACGGTGTTTTATTGAAACCTGAATTGACGGACAGACTGCAGTGCATTCTAGAAATTGCACATCTAAAATATTCAATTTAATTAAAATGGGACCTGTGTGCAGCAACAACGTGTACGCATGCTGATCGTTTGGAGGCATAACAATGAACAAAAACGAAATTTTGCTATATGTTGTATACAAAAGTACAATGTACTAGTATTCGTTAGGCCTACAAACTGTTTAAAATTTTAAGGGGAATGGTTTATACCATTTGAGGACATCAAACTGTCTTAAAGATTTCAAAATATAATGTGGCTAAATGTGACTTGTCCATTGAGCATTGTTGTCAGCCATGACGCACGACCAAAATTCAGTGAAATAAAGGGCTGTGTTACAATTGGACTTGTTAAACATTTCTACCCACAAAACCATACATTTTGTGGTGTAATTTTTTACCGCTAAAACCAAGGTGTCTACATTTGTTTTGTCGAAATTCTTTCAAGCAAGTTCAACATACAAGTATTGCATATGACATAAAGATAGTTCCGTATGCGATCTGCAAATGGAAGACTGTTTAATCTTTAAGAGACAAAATTGAAGATCATTATACTCACTATTACGAAGAAACGAGGTCAATGCCATTCCAAAGGGGACTGTTGATATACATGTTTTGATATAATGTTTTCCAGTGGTTATCAATAACAACTAAATTTTTCCTATCAATTACAAAAGTTTTGAACACTGACAAGTGATTTCTCCTTGGCTTATCCATAAGAAAGAAGTTTTTCGTAAGTGTAACCAATGTTGAAGCGGTTCAGTCCTGAAACCAGATTGTCTGGAATATCATTTTTATAAGGCTTTGATACACAACATTGCCTACCGTATTCTGTGGAAAAAAATAGAGGAATAAATTCAAGTTGTTAAATTAGCATATCTCTTGATTGAAGCTGACTTTTTTACTTACTGAATAAATAATAAAGATTTTGAATGTAGTTATTACTTTTGTATATTATTTCGGCATCAACAGATGTTCAATGTAGCATGTTTCTGACTTTTATGTCTGTGTGTGTTGATGTTTCGCTAGTATGAGTGTTTGATAGAGGCAATTTACACTGCTTTATTGCATGCAAGTATTCTTCTTAAAGTGTAATGCATACATTTGTAAAGCAGACAAATTTGGTTAACACCAAAATATTGAATTTATTGTTTTTTTTATTAATGTACTACTTTATAGACGCTGTTTAGGTTGGTGCTGTTTTATGCTTATATCTAAACGGGGACGGGAACCTTCAAGGCCTGCATGAAAAAAACAACAGCTGCATCTCACGCACCTGATTCAATTGCAGAAACCTTTGAATTGTCTCTTCTTCTTGTTTTGGAGCCTCCCCCCCCTTATATCTAACAATGAAACTATCAGTGGTTTTGGAAGGCTTGATTGGTCTACCACCTAACTACACCCTTGACAGTAATTTGGGTTTGGGGCAGGACCAAATTTTGTAGACAAGGTTGCATATGCCGGAACAATCGTTAACGAATTGGAAGCAAGAAAAAAAAATAATATATAATAAGAGTACACGCATGAATTCAAAAGGACAAAGCAAAATTTAATAGCTTCTAAGACTTCACTGGTGCGTAGTTAAATATATAATTTCTTTTTTTTCAAAGGCAATCCAATCTATGATTTTTAAAAGTTTCAATGGTCTTTGCCATTACAGGCACATACCTGCAATGTCCGCCATTGTTCGAGGTCATTCCCGAATTCATGTCTAAAGAATCGTAGATTATAAGCGATTTAAAACTTCCCTTCTACCCCCCTCGACCCCCACCATACACACACCACATCAATCACAACAGACACACACAGCCACACAACACACACACACACAAGAGAGAGAGAGACTTGCACTGTACCTACTAGTATATTTTGATAGGACAACTTTTACTAGTATTTATATTTCCCGCCGTTGTAGACAGTCCGATATTTATATTGCGGATGATCACGATCGATTACATCCTTCCGTGGCCTTGATGTGGGGCGTTGGCTGATAAGTGTTTCTCATTGGTTGGACGTCGTGCATATCTATTAACGATACTCCATTATATATCAGTGGGATTTGGACTCTTTTTCGTTCTGCGCTATGCTTGCGCTTAATCCATTTATTCTTTACCCTCTGTACATTGACCTTATGGCATCCAGAGGAGCAGCCTAAATAATGCATTATGCCATACGTTCGCTATTCGAGGTTCAATGTCAAGCGACAAAATGGGCGGAGCTTTACCCCCTGGTCAAAACTAATTAAAAACCACCCGCTTTCAATCTTTTTTCACTTCTACGGATGTTTTTTTGTATGCATGAACTGCCTGTAAGTTAATTCAAAAAACATGGTAATGTTATGGGGGTCAGGGGCGAGGCCCTTGGAAGTTCATGAGTTTCGCAGTTTTAGAGTATAGTTTTGACCCTCTATTAACATTTTTTAATGACATTCAACAGTAATTTTTCAAAAATATATGTGTTTATACGTTTTCGAAAAAAGGATGTACGCTTTCAGATGAGTGAGGGCAATACGCACCTGACCGCACTTCCCTGCGGCTACAGGCCTGTATTCCCCAATTCAATATAACCTTCTATCTGATTTGGACAATTAATGATTATGGGCTTCAATTTGATTTTGTACTGTGAGGATGCAGAAACAACACATGCAAAGGTATGTCACGTAGCGTGATGGATTTTGGAGGAGGAATTTCTACACAAAATTGTTTTGATTTTTGATAAGTGGTATCTCAAATACTGCTCTGCTATCCTGGTTTTGAAAGTAAGTTATATCGGTAACCCTGCGACGCACGGTATTGGAAGCTAAAATACTTCATTTTGGGGCAAAGGGCAAAAGCGTAAGACTCATTCACGTAATTTTTTTTTAATCTCTTCTCTGTTTATTCTATTTCCAATACTGTGATTCTTCTGTCTCCATATTTTGGCAGTTTATCGCACTTTTTCGATCCTAACTACTTGTACAGTCTTCTTTTATGTTAGGTTCCACCATCATATTTCTCATGATTTCGCTGCCTATATCCGCATATGATTAATTTGTAAATTTATTAAAACTTATATCGTCATTTATTGTTAATTTTTATGTCATTGTATGCGTGTTATTGTTCAATGCATATTCTTTTGAGAATATGAAAAATAAATTGAAATGAATTGAAAAATGTGCATCTCTGGCTTTCTGAAATCGAACCTTAATTTGTTCCGACGAGACAGGAGGCTTTTGCCATAATTACATTAAGTTCTTTCAACAATTTGAGCCTGTGACGAACGAACAAACATTCTGTTCATAAAGAAAAAATACATGTTTAATATCTTGACACAAAAAGTATCTATTGTTCCGAAATCATTTCAACAGATACTGAATAAACAAACAAATCCTACCAACACCAGATAAACACTCGTCAAGATTCTATATAAGCAATTAGAATCTCTGATCAGCTCCTTTATTCCTCTCGATAAGGTGACTTGATTCTTGGACGTTTAGTGAAATACACAAAAAAGTGCTGAACTGAGCGCGTGGCAGCCTCTTGTCATTATTTGAGACCCGAACATTCACAGATTGTATTGCACGATTACGCGCCAATTTTAATAGACACGAAAGAACTATAGCTATAGTTGACGGGCAGTTTCCAATTAAGTTTTAAGAATAAAAAAAAGTTTACTTAACAATAAGGATTACCATGTAGTCTCAAAGTCTATCTAAAAGGTGTTTAAGACGACAATGTCTAACTTCGGTTCGCACCAGCCACTCTTTCCTTTTATTTTTCTTTTTTTTTTCTTTCGTGTTTTTTTTTTTTTTTGCCGCCGTTGGGGGGGGGGGGGGGCACGTGCGCCTCCGTGCCCCCACCCCCGTGTTACGCCAACTGCTTATCGTGTGTGTGTGTGGGGGGGGTGTCTTAGCGCATGGTGGGGGGGTAGGAAGGGAAACTTGGGTAGGTTAAACACCCGCGGTGGGCCTTCATGTCCTGTTTTAAAAATATAAAACGTATATATATGATTACACTGTGGCATAAAATTCAACGTTTCTGTATCACTTGGGGGGGGGGGGGGGTTCCACCTTACCATTCCTGCCTGTCCTGAATCCTGAACCTGGTTCGAGTTAGTTCAGAAGGAAGCCCTATACGCAAAATGGTGCTTTTATCGCCTTGTAACGCCAATATTTTGGCTACGATGCCTATGATAGATGAAGGTGTGTATGTGTGTGGGGGGGGGGGTCTTGGGCATGTATGGGGTAGGGTTAAGAACCCCGGGGCAATTCGCTGTCCGCTTTTCACACTACATCATAAATAATACTCTTTGTGCATATTTTCCACCATATACAGCTCGAATACTGTATTATGATTATGATACACTGTGCGATAAATTCGAATTTCTGAACATGAGGGGTGTACCCTGCCTCCCTATCCCTGACCCCTGAATACCATTTGGGTGCTCCCCTGCTAAATCAAAAGATAGTTCAAATTATACGGAACCTCGTACCCCCAAATGATGCTTTTAATCTGCCTTGTACAGCAAATGATTTTGGCTACATGTGCTATAGTCATAGGTGTAGTGGGGGGGGGGGGGGTCTGGGCAATGGCAGGGGTTAGCTTTACACTCCCGGGGCCCTCCTGTTCTCTTTTCCGCACATCACAAGTATTAATATCTTTGGTGCGTAATTTCCATCATAATACGCTCAACATTTTTTCACATATCCAGCATTTGCTGTCCATGGGAGGGGGTCATCCCAAACATTACCCCCGCCTGACCCTGATCCCACCAAACCCAGTTGAGGTGGCACCCTTCTGAATAAAGTTATTCATAAGGAAGCTTCTGTACCTAAAAAGGTGCTTTAGCCACCAAATAAGGTATTACACTAAGAGACGCCTGACTATAATGCCGAGAGAATGCTCGATGTACCGGTTTCACATTCTGCGCAGACCCAGGTATAGGCTTAATAACATATTGCAAATCAATCCATATGGGCAATTCCTGATTAGTTACGTTACAAACTTTATGACAAACTTAACTCAACATTTTGCTCTTAGGTGATATGCTTTCATACATTATTTTTCTGTTTTGTACGTCGATTCTCTAGATGGCACTATTTTACAACATCAAGCAAAATCATGAGAGACATGTTTCAGTGGGTAATAACAAGAACTTTAATTATGGTTATTACGTTACGTAAGGCATGGAAAAAATTCAAAGTCTTTGTCACTCAAAGTTTCGTCACCTGTTTCAACTGAACAATTGTGGATTCATACTATTTCTGGCATCTTGATAATCATTTGATATATAATTCTTGATAAAAATTTTTCATTTTTAACTCTAACATAAAAAGATGGTTAGTTAGCGTTTATCTTCT
>JZLH01S0527060.1:9189-19189 GCA_001188425.1 Eucidaris tribuloides
GTGTGTGTGTGTGTGTGTCGTGTGTGTGTGTGTGTGTGTGCGTGTGTGTGTGTGTGTGTGTGTGTGTGTGTGTGTGTGTGTGTGTGTGTGTGTGTATGTATGACTGTGTGTGTTGTTTGGGTTTGTGTATGCATGTACCTTGTGTGTATGTGTGTGTTTTTACGTGTGTATTGTATTATAATTTTACCTGATAAACTTTGATTAGTATGATGTCAATTTTCAGTAGATCATACACGAATGATGTCCAGTAGTTGACTACTCTAGTGTCAAATTCAACTTTCAAAAGGCATCATGTAATGTATTGTTCTACTTGAAGTGCTACACTAATAAATTTTCACCAAAAAGGAAACTTTTCCATCGCGTCGTGGAGCTTTGTGAAAGGCTACGATTGTTATTTCTGTACATTTCTGAATGATTTCAACGTATCTTCTTGAAAAAGGGGAGGCACATCAGGAACACAATGTTTAACTGTATAGCTTCCGAGTATCAATCAGTAATTCCACCTCCACCATTCACATCACATGTCACTCTGTGAATTAGTCTGACCCTGTGACCTGTTTGTAGTCCTTGTTTATCTTCTTTCTATGTCTTCTATTTATACCTGGCTTTGTTATGGTGGATTTTTTTTTTCGTAGTATCATTGAGCAGTACTATTATTATCATGCGTAGCCAAAAAAGGAGATTACGACTGAAGCCTTATCCATCGGATTAATTTTAGAATTGGAGTGAAATCTATTGAAGTGATTCCCAGTCGTTGTGTACTATATCAAGGTTGCCAGTTTGGCATTTTTAACGCCAGAACACCAATTTTGGCGGGGTTTTTTTTTTTATATCGTTTGGCATTGAAGAATTCAAAGTGCACGCCAAACGACGTTTTGGCGTTTTTTGGCGTTTTACTTAAAAATCATTATAAAATCCGATTTCAGAGGATTTTCAATAAAAAAAAACGGTGCCACAGTGGTGCCACAATCTGGCTGCGTAGTCAAATTTTCGGCTGCGGCAGAGGTTTCAGATGTGTTATAAATCGATTACAACGTTATTTCTGACCACATCTAGGCTATGCTGCCCATAAAATGCGTCAAATGAAAATTTGGTGTTTTTTCACTGAATTTGGCGTGTAATTTGGCGTTTTGAGATTCAGAAAACCTGGCAACCCTACATGAAGCTCCATCAGCAAGACTTTCATCCACTCTGCAGTAACTGTGTGGAACAACTTACCCAAATGTAGACGGAGATATTTCTGACAAGGGTGCACAATCCTTCTAAAGCAGAGTACATAAGCACCTTAAATCACTTATTTAACTATATACTTTGTTACAACCCTTCACTCTACCTACCCTAAGCTGTTGCGAAGCACAGATTAGCCCATGTAGTTTCTCTGTTATAGTGCTCTCCGGCCTATATCAGAAACTGACACTACTGTCACTCTCCATGGAGTATTGTTCACTTTAGCACTGTATATACAAAAAAGCTAGTTTTGCTAACTTATGCTCAGATTCTGCTGCGTTACAACACAACACAACACAACACAACATCTACTGTATAGCACTGAAGGTCAGTTGGACATGTTCTATTGTAAACAAATGTAATTATCTGTCTGATAGCAAAAGAAAATTGAATGCAAGAAAACCAACAACGACCTTGTCATTTCTTGCAAAGTGGCCTTAGAGAGAGAAGGAAATCTGAAACGGTTTGTGTGCGAGACATTTTTCAAACTAAAGGGTTTGTTTGTTTGTTTCATTTCCGTCATAAAAAGAATTATACAAAATATATTAAATATTTTGAAAACTGAAAGAAAAATATATACAATCATACAGAGAAAATATAAGGATACTGAGTTACATGACAAGCTCGACGATATTACAAATATGATATATGCAAAATAACATAAACAGAGACATGAGGAAACAAGTGAAAATAGAAGAAAAGGAACAGGGGAAAAGACGGCTGGATAACCCATATTCGGCCGCACTATCATAGTGCTACTGGTCTTTCGTGGGGACCAGTTGGATAAGGGGAGTGTAATTTTTTATGTAAATGGCGGAATTAATATTATTTCATTGAAGGTCTCGAGATATGAATAACTGAATATGAAAGGGTTTCTATATTGAAGTATTAAGATAATTGTCCCTTCTTTAAAGGGTCGAACAAAACAGGTTAGTCATAGGAGGTATACAATCTAGTAATAATTTTACGCATTCCAACAAAACACCATGTCAAATGTGCACGTTACTTAACGCTGTTCCGAAACATGAGTATTGTCGCTCTTAAAAGCCAAAGTATAGTTTTTGTTGAGCCGACAAATTTTCCAGAATTCATTCAAAAACTACAGCATTGTCCCTTCAAACATCAGAATAAACCGAGCAAAAAATAATTATACTGGCGTGTTTTGTTCTTCAAACCATAAGTGAGCTGATAACACAATGTACATTACCTATGAAAAATATCGGGGTCCTCCCTCCCCCGCCCAAACATTTACATTTTTAGTAATTTCTCACAAATGGAAGAGTTTCAGGGTGAACAATTTTCAGGGCATTGATAGATCATGTGGGTGTACTTAAAAAACACAATAAAAGAAAAAAATGTCATTTACCAATACTATACTTGGGCTTTAAAGGAATAGGAGTCGAACTTATTTCTTTTCGAAAACTTAAGTAATATTACAAGGAATACTCCCTTTATACGTAGTGGAGGGAGTGCACACATTTGCAGGCGTGATATTGTCCGATGATCAGGGAGGGTACACACAGAAAAAAGATTACAAAAATGAAGTAAAAAAATGCAAAAAAATGTGAAACAGGAACTCCACAATTTGTTGTGTAAATTTTACCTAAGAAGTGAATTTTACAAAACTTTATGTAAACTATATTTGCATATCATTTGTGTAGATTTTTACCTAACATGTACATTTTTACAAACATTATTTAAATCATTATGTTATTTTACGTAATTATTTACATAATGTTGGTAAAATTTACATGTTAGGCAAAATCTACAGAAATGTTATGCAAATATAGTTTACATAAATTTTTGTAAAAATTCACTCTAGTGAAATTTACACAACAAATTGTGAGTTTCTATTTTACATTTTTTTAACTTAATTTGTAATATTTTTGTGTGTGTAAAGCACGAGAGAGTGCCTTAAAGGCCTGATTCCACGACTTAAAGCCACACTTTTAGCTGAAATTGAGTGTAAACCTGGAGTCATACCAAACTACACACGTCGAGTTTGATGTAATTTCCCCGACCCATTAAGGTTATTTTACTTGAACGGCTGCGGCGCACATATCCTGATGGCATGAACGGACCAGCGAAGTCGGACGCCTTGTCTATTTCCCACTGAATTATATAATTGTTGTCGAAGTCGAGGAGACATGTTGCCAGCCCATTCTATTTTCATCGCTAGCCAATAAAAAACGGCCTCCGGAGGATTTAGTGCTGTCGAATACAAATACGACAAAAGGATTAGGAAATATTCGAAGGGCAATTTGCACTAATTGTATGCCCTGTCCCATTCCATTGTGCTCGTGTTGCGTCACGAAGTCTGAACATTTCGAGACTGTTTCGAGACAATCTCCAGTGTCTGTGCCGTTTCGATTTCGAACTAAGGCTATGCAATAAATTTTATCGCCATTGTTTATGGACGTTTATTTTAGTAATAGCTGTAAAATTTAAAAAAAAATAGAAATACATATTGCATTTTTTGTGATATACGCAAATATAGAGAAACCAAATCAAGGTGAAAACAATTAAGATAGGATACCGAAACTGAACCATTGTGCTCGTGTGTGCATTACAAAGTCTGAAGATTTCGAGACTGTTGCGTGACTGTCATAGGTTAATCTCCAGTGTCTATGCCGTTTCGATTTCGAACTAAATCTATTCAATGAATTTTATTGCCATTGTTTCTGGACGTTGATTTTGGTAATAACTTCTAAAAAATGAATGTAAATATTTATATGCAATTTTATGATACACGCAAGTATTCAGAAACCAAATCCAGGTGAAAGTAATTAAGATAAGATGCTGAAACTGAGCCATATATTTTTGCATTATGCTGAGGAAAACAAAATTCCCTGCATGACCTTCATTTTGAACAGGCTTCGAAACAAATGTAACAATTGAATTAGTCTTTATTTTTCCAGGACCACGCTAGAAGCTTTTACGTGATCACTCAAAGAACATGTTTCTATCCTCACAACTTTTCGTTGCTACGTCTTCAAATTGTTTTATCATCTCGCACGAACTTACTTGGTGTGGTGATCGCTTAATACGCCGAGGCATACGGATGAACTCGCTAGAATTGGATGACGAGTATTACACTGTATGATGCTTTTAACATTAACGCAATAAATCATACAAAGGTCAGAGTCATCTGGGTTAAGATGGGGCCAGACGCTATCCTAAATTGAAGACATACTTTACTTACAAGTCTACGAGTGGTACACTGGTAGTCGTGTCGAGCAGAATGCCCCCAGAGCTTCGAAACTTTGTTTTCGACAATTGCATTATGAGGACGTAAAGGTTAAATGAAGATCTCCTTGTAAGTGACCTTCGTGAACGTAGTGTTATAGTTACTAGTCTGTTTTTAGTGATGTTGTGTATGAGTGTTTGTGTTTGTGTTTGAGGTTGGGTGGGCGTATGTAGGTGTGATCTAATTAATAATACATTAATTTGTCATTGACGATATATGTAAAAGTGTTTGGCTGGATGGATACAATTCCTAATATCAAATGACAAACATCACGTTTTGAATCGCAGAATAGGAATGACTTTGCTTGGATTGGTTTGTTGTTTGTTTGTCTATAGTTTGTTGGTTTGTTTGTTTGTGTGTTTCCTTTTTGCTTGTGTATTTTTTGTGTGTTTTATGTATACAGATTTATAGAAAAAAATACAGGTATATAAGTACTACTTATGTACACAATGTCTAATATCAATCCTTTGAAACCCCAGGGGTAAACCTTTTTATCTCTTTCAATGTTCTCACTGACACAAAGACACATAGTTACTTTTTTGTTTTTCAGTGATATTTATTTGATTCCATATACGTAGTAATAAAAAAAAGAACATAACAAAGTACACAAATTTTTACGAGTCATTTTGAAAATTACAATTACACAATCATTTGGAATATGTGAAAAAATACACAAAGATACACACACAAACACACACACACGCACATTCACACACACACACACACACACACACATACATATATACACACACGCACACAGAATCATGTACACATGCACACAAACAGTCAGTCACACACACGCACCACTTACACACACACACACACACACACACACACTCACTCATGAATAATATGCGAAGTACGCATTTATGCTACTTAAAAATGTCGTATTATATCTTGATAAAAATGGAACAGACTCCCAGCTTGCACATGCCATCATGGAGCTTTGTAATCTGAGATTTTTCTCGAGTCCATCCAAACGCTCGTATTCCGTTGATGGACAATAATCCCGGCTTGTGTTCCGTCACGACACAAAAGCAGATGAGCTATACACCCTCCCCACCCCCCCCCCACCCACCCCGCCCCCACTCCAGTAAGAATACATAAAAGTGAGGGTTAAAAATGATGTCAATGACCACATTATTTGAGACAACAGGTCCCAAGCCGTACGTGTACAAATGTACAGTCAACATACAACAAACACTTGTCGCGGAGTGTCAACAAAACTCCGTCCAACTGGGGACAACTGAAAGCCGGGAATAATGTCTCTGGTTCACGCGGACAGTCAGGAAAAATAATAAAAACTTAAAAGGTTTGAAATGTGCTTGCTGATCCATTTTCTGCGTTTATTGTGTGCTTCAACGAGTGAAGGAGTTGACCCAGGGTATCTCGAAAAGGGTGAAAGCCGGACAGTTTTCGTTGTAAGGCATAAACGTGTCAGCACGTGAAGAACATGTCCAAACTTCATCGAAAAGATAAGGGTCAAATACCGTGTTACGGTTATATTCAAAAACAGTGCTCCTACGGAGATCAGTGCTAGCTCAGTGATGGGGTTAGCCTGTAAAACGACTACCAACATAAACATCACATAAAAAAAAAACAATTGCTTTCAATAATACCTATAATTTATTTTTGTAATTTCAATTTTCTATGACAATTTCAACAATCATTTTAGAATTCTATGTTACTTTGATGCACATTGTATTTTTTGTATTTTTGTTTGTTTTATTTTATTTAAACACGGAGAAAAAGAGCCTTGATCAGCCAGGAAGGCTGTTTTTCAAAGAGGCCGTGTATAACAATCAACAAAATCAACGAAAACAAATCAATCAAAATTGAATAAAAGTAAAAAAAGGGGGAACGTAAAATTGATACCAAAACAAACGAAAACTTAAATCTAAGAAAACAAGAACATGTAAAAAAAAATCACATAAGAAAACAAACATTGTATTTTTTATGTGAAGCAGTGCTCTCTGGGAAAGCAAGGCCAATATTGGTCTTGGACACAGACCATCTCCATTAAACTAGAACTGAAAGGAGGAAAAATTAATGAATGAATAAATAAGAAACTTCAAGTTGTAAGAGTTGTCCGTATTCTCCAAACTTAAAATGTATGTACATTATGTAAGAACGAGAACACCTATACCTGGAAGCAGTATTTCAATTTAAGGTGTATACCGGGGGTGTATAGCCTAAAGTTCACGAACTTTGAATGTAAATGGCGGGATTAGTAAACAGTTCGATACGCCAAAAGACCTATAAAGTGAAATAAATACCAACATAATACATACGAACTAGAGTGTATGTAAAAGCTGTTGGGATTCGTTTTAGAAAATGTGTTCACTTGTGGCGAAAAGAGTAAAGTTACTCCAGCTTTGCATTAACGTATAAACACAATATACATTGAACTCATGCAATGGTGATATAACACTAACCCTGTCTAGCAAGGAGTGGACATTTAATACAAAGAACTTGAAGACGTCTACTTGATTCTCGATTCATTTGAACCCTTAGTGTTGACTGCTTCTATTCCATTTCCATTCGACATAGGAAGAACGTGCACATTTAAATACAACAGCAATAGCAAAAGTAGATTTGCTTGTCGCCCGCCTGGTCGGAGTTGACTTTCTAAACGCGATTAAACGTTTCCCAAACACCGGGTGGTATTCAATCACGTCCAATGGTATCTCCGGTTATTGTCACGTTTGCTCTTGCCGGTCAGAAATGAGGATAATGCACTAGATAAATTAGATTTGGTAAACTTGATACAAAGTCGCGAATTATTTGTTCTCGAATTTGAAAAGTGTAACAGCTGATATTAATGCATTGTCACTTTTGTTGTCGAACCAGCGTGAATTAAATTTTAAGTAGTGTAATTCTCTCCGTCTCACGCCTGCATGACCTCGTTTGACTTTGTAGCAGTGCGCATTGTTGCTCGTTTAACCCCAGTATAGACTGTTGTATGGTTTATCCCTGGATAAATCTGACTATCATATTGTAAGTTATGAACAAAATTTAATCAATTTCGTTGAATATTAAGCATAAACTTTTTGCATTCTAATTGCGTTGAATAGTGACCACAATTTTTCAACGTCCCCTCTTTGTTTCTGTTATTTCACATTGTTTCGTTTTGTGTGGTTCTAATGTTCATGTGGTCATCTTCAAATCCCCGTGTGAATTTGTTTTATTATGATATTTTGGTATTTTTATTCGTATTCTTTATATTATTAATTTTGTTTGTATTGATTGTATTAGTTGTATCGTTTTAATATTACTGTAATTGTTTGTCTTTGGCCCCTCTGAAGAATATTTGTTAGCTACAGAAGGCAATCCACTTCATAAAGATAGATAATTACAGCAAATAAAACTTTTATGGATTCCTTCGCGATTGCGTTTTTTTTTTAAATCACAAACGATGCTTAAGTTATGAAAGCATTTATTAAGTGGCGTCGTTCTTCTTGCCTAATGTGCAACAAGTTTACTTTACCTCTCTCTTTATAAGTTAATTTGACTGCCGCACGCAAGTTAAAAGATTTCGAACGACGAAGTTATGAAGTATTTTCTATTTGCATGTCTTACGCCAGTATTGTTTTCAATCAGGTCAATCGCATTTCATTTCAATCCTATGAAATCGAATATTGGATGAGTCTTTATTCTGTTCTTGTAGAGAAAAAAAAGAAAATACAATCACTATTTTGTACGTGCTCATGCAGATCATATAATTAAAGAGACTTGAATTAATTGATTTGCAACGCCCTACGTAATTACGAGTTGATAATTATATTTAGTTTACGTAAGTATCCGACCGCTACACTTTGTCCTCGTTTTGGCATGTGCAAATGCTTCAAAAAGATGATGATTATCACAAAGTTATTCAGTTTTCCCCTAACTGTTAGTGCGATCGATGTCCAAACGTCACGTGTACATGCACTCGAGTGAATCGGATTTTTTTTTCAAAATTGTGGAGGAGTGGCAAAAAATGCCTTTTTTCTGCATGTAGTATAGAAAAATAAACATTTTATTTTGGAAAATTTCGGATTTCATCTCCAGAATATTGGCTAGTGATAAGTTGCGTTTTCTCTTGACCTATTAAACAAACTTCCATTTTTCTTGTTTATCATTTCGAGATGTTTTTTAAAATTATTTTTACTCGCTGATCAGCAGAGGGTATGAGAGCTGGCTCCCCTCCTTGGCTACGCATATTAATCATACAGTAGAGTGCAGTGCGCCCTCAGTTAAGCTGTAATGTAAACGTGATTTCATCAATTCCGGTATGCTTAATTGCCACAAATTATTCCGCGCAACATATAAAAAATCCTCTTTATTTCCAACAGATGCTCCACCAAGTACAAAATGATTTAGTTATACTCCGTATGTATCTCTTTACGGGTGATTGGTATAGGAGCTTGACTCTAGGTATTATACTGACAAGCGCCAGCGAGATATTTACGGAATGCGATGGGCGTCATGCACAAAGTGGGCAACATAATTTCATTATTTAAGTTGAGGACACATTGTATTTTGTACCCTTACTTGTTTACCGATTCAATCGTGATGGATCAAATCATACACATCACAAGCTGATTGTTTTCTAGGGTAGGTTCGAATCAAAGCTGCCACTCGTAGGGAAAAACCCCTACCGTAGGGGATTTTGGCCAACTGTAGGTAGTAGGGTGGTAGGGGATACCTACCGGGAAAATGACCTTCCGTAGGGGGTAGAGGTTTTTGATGATTTGTAGTGAATGTAAGGCGTTTTGACAATTTTCAGAAATATTCTTAAATCCCAAAAGAATTTTAAAAACAAGTTCCCGTATATATTCAACTGTAGACATTGTTTGGGCAAGTCCATTGTCCATCCCCGGCGAAAAAACCGTGTAGGGGAAAACGTAACTGCGTAGGGGAAAAGTGGATTTTTGTTAGGGAAAACATAGCTTCGTAGGAGAAAATTGGGCTGTTGGGGCGTAGGGGGAAAATTAGTGGCAGGGGAAAATACGCATGCGTCGTAGGGGGGAAATTTTGAGTGGAAACCCTGGTTCGAATGAATTGCAAATATGTTGGGCCTTCCGAGTATAAGCAAATCACCGGTGAATAATGCGTTTACAGCGCCGGAAGTGGTGCCCTTGTATATATTTGTGTAAAGTTTAAAGAGCTACCACCTCTACACGTATGAAAAGTTTGTAACACAATTGTTTGAGGCAATTACCGATATGAATTGCAATCAATCAGTGTTGCGTTGTATGTTAAATAAGCGTACTGTCCTGTAATAGAAAAAAGAGGAAAGTGTTGCTACTTCGGAGATACTAAGCAGTCAATTTGATATGACTTATTTCAGCATGTTATGTAAAAGTCGCGTGTGTGTGTGTGTGTGTGTGTGTGTGTGTGTGTGTGTGTGTGTGTGTGTGTGTGTGTGTGTGTGTGTGTGTGTGTGTGTGTGTGTGTGTGTGTGTGTGTGTGTGTATGTGTGTGTTGTGGTGCTGCGTGGTGTGTGTGTGGTGAGTGTGTCTGTAAGTGTGCGTGTGTGTATGT
>JZLH01S0527060.1:21689-27338 GCA_001188425.1 Eucidaris tribuloides
TGACATCATTTGCTTGCTAGCACGAAAGATAAATATATATTAGCATTGTTTGCCGATGTACAGAAGAAGTCAAATAGATTTTGTTTAACTTCAGGAAAATATTATTTTGTGTGTCTTTTGAATTTACCACACATATTTTGTATAGTACTGTAACAGCTGATCGTTCGTTGTGAAAATCATTTCCACTACTGCGTTAGTTGTGATAAAAACACCTTAAGGTTTTATAAGCTTCTTGTAGAAATCTATTGTTAGAAAATAGAAATACATATATTTTTATATTTTTGATAAAGCATTTTAATTACCGTTCATCAATTCGATTGATTACAATACAATCATCGTAATGATGTGTTGATCTTGTACATCTGCACTTCTACCTCGCTCTCTTTCTCTGCACATGTGCATGTGTCCGTATGTCTTCTGTGAGTGTACTCTTATTGTGTAATTCCTTCCCCAGAAGATGGAGCGTAACTGCAATAGAGTCTGGGCATTCCGACAGGTCATTCATCATCTCCCAATGTCACGGACGTTAAATATTTAACGAGCTCTCGACTTGCAAATGAATGGCGAGAAGTGTCTCGCAGGTTTCTAGGTCGAAATACTCTTTATTAATCACCTCGTACTCTCCGCAGAGTTGCGGGGACCTTGACGGGCGGGCGGGCGGGCACGCATCGTAACACCGCCACGGAACGTCTTAGGTCGGGTCAACCCATTCTTGTTATAAATGCGTTGGGGCTGTATCGAAATTATCAACGAATTGTTAAACTTAATGAATTAAAATTGGTGGATACACCTATTAATAGTGCAGTCCGAGTTTAAAATACACCTTCTAATAACGGATGATCAGTCGGGCAAATGGCCACGTGTGTTTTGTTTTTGTCCGTGAAATTATTTTGATTTTTTTCTAAATACATGTTCTATTCGATATTATCAACGAATTGTAAACTTAATGAATTAAAATTGGTAGTTACACCTATTAATAGTGTAGTTGGAGTTTAAAATACACGTCCTAATAACAGCTGATCATTCGGGCAAATGGCCACGTGTGTTTTGTTTTTGTCCGTGAAATTATTTTGATTTTTTTTTTATATATATATGTTCTATTTTTGTCACGGTCATCCGTGGGTAGTAGACTGTCTTGTGCGGCTTCCGTTTTGAATGACTTGATGCAAAATACGCCGCCAAAGAAATGTGCTCAACAGCTCTTGAAATTATCCGAACGAGCTGTTGATATTACATCAGTATGTTTGCACAACACTACGTTGCTCAGAACAAGATATCGGGCGATAAAATAATGTGCAATTGATCTCAGAATTTCTGATATAAATTGGTTTCTATATAAAGATGTATGTGACTGATTGATTGATTGATTGATTCATTCATTCATTCATTTACTTATTTTACAACGCAATGCATTGTAGAGCCCGACGAAGTAGAAAATAGTTATGTTTCGTCTAATCCCCAATCTCTTTTCAACAATGAATATTGATGATTGTGTTTAGAGATATAGATATTCTGGGTGGTTTAGTGGTAATGGCATTTGTCTGGTAATCTGGGGGCCGTGGGTCCGAGTCCCCACCTGTGATAGTTCGCAGTGGCTAAAAAAGCCCCAAATTAGTTTAGTGTTTGTTCAGTGGTTCACAATGTATTTGCGTTTTTAATTTGATTTGTGAAAGGTGTTCATGACGCCGAATTTCGGAGAAAAGATGATCCTTCAACACTATCCATCAGTTTGACATGAATGGGTGACCGTATCGAAAACAGAGTCAGACGGAAGGAGAAAACCGAAAAAAGAAAGATTTGTAAAAGAGAGAGGTGTGGCGACTGGTGACACACTGGCCACACCCTAAAACATTTATGGTGCTTTTTGTTTACTTCGGTTTGCACTATGCAAGTGATCCCCATCCTTTTTTGATACACACTAAGCAAAATAGGTTCAACTTTGCACCTTTAGCAATGTCATACTGAAAGCAACCTTACGGGTGCACACTGAGAGCACCATTACAGATGAAACTTTGTACCTTTCATACCAATATTACACTGAGAGCACCTTTACGGGTGCAACATTGCACCTTTCAGACCCATGTCACACTGGGAGCACCTATACGGGTGCAACTTTGCACCTTTCAGACCCATGTTACACTGGGAGCACCTTTACGGGTGCAACTTTGCACCTTTCAGACCCATGTTACACTGGGAGCACCAGCTATACGGGTGCAACTTTGCACCTTTCAGACCCATGTTACACTGGGAGCACCAGCTATACGGGTGCAACTTTGCACCTTTCAGACCCATGTTACACTGGGAGCACCTTTACGGGTGAAACTTTGCACTTTTCATACCAATATTACACTGAGAGCACCTTTACGGGTGCAACTTTGCACCTTTCAGACCCATGTTACACTGGGAGCACCTATACGGGTGCAACTTTGTACCTTTCAGACCCATGTTACACTGGGAGCAACTTTACGGATGCAACTTTGCACCTTTCAGATCAATGGTACTCTGGGAGCACCTTTACGGGTGCAACTTTGCACCTTTCAGATCAATGTAACACTGGGAACATCTTTACGGGTGCAACTGTGCACCTTTCAGACCAATGTTACACTGGGAGCACCTTTAAAGGTGCACTTTGCAACATCTGAGGTCTGAAAGGTACTGCAAAGGAGCTTCCAGGTGACATTGGTCTGCACCTTTAAAGGTTCAAAGTTGAACCTGTTTTTCTTAGTGTGATTGGTGAAAAACACACTTTAAACATTTTGATTTTACCGATTGTCACTATCTCATTTTATATAACTGGTGGCATAATTTCTCATCTATGGGGATTTTTTTTTCAAACAAAAAATCAGAAGGTTACTGGAAACGGAATCCACTGTCTTACTTTTCTATTTCACGCCGCCTTTGCGTTGGCAAAAGTGAAAGAGTGTAATTTGTTCAGGTTCGTAAAGAAGTGAAGTTCGTCTTCATCTTTCTCCCGAAACACGAATGAATTTTCTTCCGCATGAAGTCTTCTTCAAGAGCACTTAATTCGGCGCTCAAGGGCGGGCTTATTGCTTCTTGAGCAGGTTCGAGGGCCGTTTGTTATGTAGGTGGGGAAAAAGTGTACTTCGGAATGCATTGAACTTGCGCGTACGCATCACTGAACTATAGCTTCAATGCAATCCAGTGACAGCCCTGTGCTCAGCCTAAGTATGTGTGTGTGTGTGTGTGTGTGTGTGTGTGTGTGTGTGTGTGTGTGTGTGTGTGTGTGTGTGTGTGTGTGTGTGTGTGTGTGTGTGTGTGTGTGTGTGTGTGTGTGTGTGTGTGTGTGTGTCTGTCTGTCTGTGCGTTTGTGTATTCTGTACATCTTTGCACACTCAACAAACTCCTAATCTCATGAATAGTGCATAATATGTGTGTGTATGTGTGTGAGTGTGTGTGAGAGAGTGAGAGTGTGTGTGTGTGTGTGTATGTGTGTGTGTGCGTGCGTGTGTGTGTGTGTGTGTGTGTGTGTGTGTGTGTGTGTGTGTGTGTGTGTGTGTGTGTGTGTGTGTGTGTGTGTCATACACCCAACACAGAATCACACATATGTGCCATTACACCTTCATCTTTGTACATGGGTGGGTGCGTGTATCTGTGTAATCTAATTACATTTTATGAAAACAGTGATTCAAAAATTAAGTGCATTTGCAGATCCACAGATGCATTTCTTCATGAACGTCTCATTCTCTTCATACTTCGATAAGAAACTTTATTACGTATTCTTGAGAAACTTAAACATTAAACATGCGGGCCATGTAGAACAGAACATCAGAGAAGGGACATTTGATTAACAAGATATTTTGTCCTAATAAATGCCTTGCTAATTAGTATAATTAATTATTTTTCTCTTTGTGAATAGCTAGAAATATACTTATGGGCGGTTGATTGATATTTGGTTCTTAATCAGTTTTAAATGAATCATCTTTATACCCTCAAACGTGTTTTTAAGCATTTTCTATCTGTCAAATGATTATGAAAATATATTTTCGTGGTTTGCTGGGGTGTAGTGAACAAGACAAAAGATAAACCGGTATTATCCTTCCATCACTCAATCTATTAAAATTATTTTTATAGCGGGGCTCATAGAAATATTTGATACGCGATTGCCGACATTGCTAAACATATGGTCGTCTTGTATAAACCTTGTCATAGTAAGAATTCGATACTGGTGTGGTATTTTTTCGCGATAAAGATGGTTGCTTCGAGTACGTCTGGAATAAGGTATCCTGTTTCATATATTGTCTATAACGCTGTCGCTACGAGTCTTTATCATGTTACATTTTTGTTTTTGTTCAGCCTCGTACCAACAGCTCGGATCCCACATCGTAAAGTTGCTCGGAGTCATAACTTGATATCATTCACTTATAAACAGTTGCCCCCAAGTAAATTCGTCATTTATGTCTTTAAACTGTTGTACAACATGACTTACCTTGTCTGAAAATGGTGTACTGTGTAACCTATTCTTTCTGATAGATGTCATACGATGTTAACTTGGGTGCATTTTCTACTTTGTGACATGCAACGGTCAGCGTTATAGTTTACAGACAGAATACATCATCACATCGTGACACACACATACACAACTCAAACACATATTCATTATACCCTTTTATTTGTTATATTTTTATACATTAATTGTATTATTGATATATAATTATTTTATAAACATTTTTGTATAGATTGAGTTTCTTCAAAGATTATACATTGGTATTATCATTTCATCATTGTATTGGAAAAGTGGATAGCTTTCCTGCTGTTCTTTGCGAAGTAGATATGATATCTTTGTCGTACAATGGGTCAATAACTAAATTATAACTGTTTTGTCATTTGCTGTCCTTTTGTAAATATGTTCAGCAACTCTTTATCAATGGTGTTTAAATTCATTATATGGATATTATGTGTATGTTATACCTTATATTTTATATGTATTTTTGTGTGCATTATTGTTATATTATCATGTGCGTGTTGTGTGAATTGGTGTGTGTGTGTGTGTGTAGTGTGTGTTGTGATGTGTATGTGTGAGTGTGGTTGTGTGTTCTGTCTTGTCTTGTCTCTGTCTGTCTGTGTGTCTGTGTGTTATATAAGGCCTTTGACATGTTTGAGCGAAGTTAGTGATATTTAACTTTAAGTTGAGCAATAGTCAAACTTGATAAAATATCCGCCTTTTCAAAACTTTTGAGGGAAATGATGAGAAATATCTTTCTGAGCAATTATGAAAATAAAATAAATAAAATATTATTACTTTTGAATATATTTGTCGTATAATAACAAGTTTACGACAGTATTTGTTGTAATCAATATACATGAATAACTACATGATCGATAAATTATAATAATTCGTAGTTAAAATGTCATTCTTTTATCTCATATCGGCGACTGTTGAAATATTTGTGAAATGTATACGTATTTAAGTTAAGGGATAAATAGGCTTGCATTGTTGGATGAGTTCTGATTGAAGCCTGGGGAAAGGGGAAGTATGGATGTACGCTCTCGTACATGTAGGTGCTAGTAAAGTCCATTGCGAAGAAGAAGTTGATAAGTAAACGCAGACCATCGGTGATTAATACAGCCTTCAGGGTTACCTGAAAAAGTACGCACTCCTTAGAGCATAAATCATGCAACCTTTTTCTA
>JZLH01S0527060.1:34611-42111 GCA_001188425.1 Eucidaris tribuloides
TATTGATAATATGCTAGAAATAATATTGTCTTTTTTGTTATAAGACAAGCTGTATCGCCTGACACTAAACTAAACTGTAAATAGTGTCCTTTATTAAAGGAATCATGTTATGCATTTTTTCTAAGTGCCTGCCTATATGCCAGATATGTAATTTGTTTCATTTGTATCATTATTTATGTTGTGGATGAACGAAGTAGTAGTGAATTATGTTTTGCTCTTTTTTTCAATTCAATTTTTTTTTTTGAATTATTTTGATTAATAATTGCATTTTGTATGCTATGACGCTTGCAAAACACTTCGGAATCGCCTTATTGTAACTATGCTAAGTAATGAGATGGGAGTATGGACGATTGGCTTAATTCTCTCAACACTCGATTTTTGCATTGATGAATGGAGTTTTGTTCTCAGGTATGTAGATTTATTTCCGTGCTCAAAGTCACTGAAGCTTTTATACACGTTCCGGGTTTGACCCTTTAATCTTCCATCAAATAAAGGGCAAATGTCACAGCAAGCGTAATCAAGGCCAAGCTGGGTGGCGGGGGTTGCTTTTATTAACAACAAGCAGTTTTCCGATGCAAAGATTTTCAACAGCGCGACAAAGACGTGAAATATTTTCAACAACTCCCACGCGAAAGGTCGGTACCGTTCGGAAAACAATACGCATATGCGCCCACTGATCTTATACCGCGCCAGGCGACGTTCTCAACACCCGGTCGAATTGCAAGTAACTGTTCGGGTGTAATGGCATATGGACTGGCAACTGTTGATGTGCTGGTAAACGAGCTATCATAACGTTAACGAATTTTCGATCGGCATGTATTGCGCGGATCATGAAAGCGCTCTACCATGCCCCCTTCTCCCTCTTTCTCTCTCTTTCTACTCCTTTTCAATTTTCCTCTGTTTTTCTGCTTCGCTCTGACTATGTTTTCGAGACGCGGCACCCACATCTTATGGTCAAACTGATGGATTATGTTGACGGATCGTCCCTTTTTCCGAATTCCTCTCTGTTGTGAAACCTTTATGAATTTTACATCACTGAAATATTTCCGGCATTTTGAAAGCTCGTCCTCCTCACTTACGTCTGATGATATCCCGAATCACTCGTGGCAAATCATGTCTATCAAATCAAAAACGTGTCGTACTCACGTTTCATATCATTGGAAATTTAATTGGATTTTATTGAACTACTGAAAATTTACTTTTATTTTAAGGCTTTATTGACAGATAATAGAGTTCAATATTATCTAGTGATTATGATTTTTTTGCTTGACTTCATTTACGAATGCGCAAAATAAGAAACCTCAATCTTTAAACCGTAGAGCATATCCCAACCTAAAAATGAAAATATTTATGCATCACGATTACAAAAACAGAAAAGAATCTCTTATTTAAAAAGAAAACATTGAAAGCCTGATTCTTCTGGCACCTTTAAAATACATTAAAATACTAACTCCTACCTATTTTATCCATAAAGACCCATGGGAAATAACCCTGAAATATATACGGTGTTCACTGAGTTTAACGATTGAGTCCGAAATTATTTTATGCTAGTTGGAACCATTCTGGGTACGTTGAAGTTTGCTTTTCTCCCCCACATAAAAGCTGAACTGCCAGAAATTGGTGCATTATTGCAAATTATCTTTATAGCACGTTGTATATAAACTACAGCGAGCTAAAGTTCCATCAGTCCCAGGCTGCTCCATGAATATGAGAAAAGCAAACTACCAGAATGTTGGATTTCACAAAGTACGAGTTGTTTGGTTAAGGTTCATAAGAGGCAGTGATCATGATGGAAAAGTCAAAAAATGCCTCATGGAACCCAAATGAGTTGAAATTGTTAGTAGTATATCACTGCTAAAATTTATATTCAGGCCTTGAATTTTTGGTTTACGTTGCAGGATCAAAAAAAACACATTAATTTACAAGTTGTAATTAATCTCGATTAGCCTTGATTAGAAAATTTGAATCTGATACATAATTTCAAACAATGTTTCACTGTCACAACATTATCTAATAAAAGAGAATGTTTAAGACTACGAATATTCACAGCAAAAACTTTAAACAGCTTATACGTGATTCTGGCGATAATTATTCCCAATCTAGGACTACTTTTAGATTCAGATTCACATTCACATTCAGATTCAGAATTTCATTTTATTGTCATGCTTAAAACATAAAATTTGATATGCAGGTCTGAACATAACGATGGATGATACATAAACACACATGTCAAGAAAAAATATATTGCAAAATTTTATACTTAATACTGACTGCTCCCAAAGAATTAAACACCAAAAAACTTTCACAGACACAGAATAACATTCCACCACATTAAAATATCACATGAAAAATAATATTATTTGGCGACATAAAAAATATGAAAATCAGAAAATAGACTAGTTAGACCTATGTGTACTAGTTGTAAAAAAAACACAGTTAGAGTGGACACTCCACTAAAAAGAACTCGGTTATTGATTAAACCGACGAAGGCACAGACGCTCCCCACCCACCATCCCAAATTAAATCCCGCCATAAATTTCACTCGCCTGGCAGCCCCCCCCCCCATTCTAATGTTTTCACATTCCCTATTGCGACACACGTAAAAGTTAAATGTCAGTTCAGAAATATCACTTCATGTAAGTAACTAAATTAAAAAACAGAGTAGAGATGGACACTGCCATAAAGGAACTTCGATTAATATTAAAACCAGTGACAGCAAACCACCTCTACTCCTCCCCCCGCCAAAAAAAAAGAATCTTGAATCTTTATCTTAGTCATTTCCTTTTAAGATTATAATTTCTTCAATAATATAATTGTGTTTATTCACGATGTTAATTTTTAGCTACGTACAAGTTATCCACTAACTTTATACGCATAGATTGTTGAATGTCCAAATAAAAACTCGTAGACCCATTGCATCATTCAGCGATAAACTATTATCCGGCCGTTTACTCGATCGCTTTATTTGACGCCATGCACGTGGTTATCAACTCGAGCTAAAATCCATCAATCCACCGCGTAATTCGAAACTAAGTTTGTTTATTGAATAGACCAAAATGTACTCTAGCGGCTCACAGCTCTGTCAGATAGTGCGTCTGGGCTGTAGCTGGCGAGATTACATAAATTCCCGTCCGGCGAAGAAAATTTGTTATGATGACGAAAGCCACATCACTCACACGGTTTTCCACGCAGGGTGAAAACCGTTTGTTATGGTTTGGTATGTCATTGATAAAATATCAAACATTACGGTTGATGACAGAGCACAGATGTAACTTTCCTCTTACGATGTTGCTATTGTTTTTTTACCATTTTGATAAAAGAACGGATGAAATGGTTCAAATAGTGGCTTATGCTGTGACGTCAGAGTGTAATGGTGGGTTTATCATGACGACGCGAAAAGTTATGCATTTGTTGAAATTGAGATAAGCCTTTCTTGTCATATCTGAATTTAGAATGTAGGCACAAGCTGTGTTAAGACGTGCGTGATTAAATATTTACATCTTCAAAATATCGAAGAGTCATTTCAACGATAATCATGGGTGACGCAAGTGGGATTGAACATTTTATTATGACTGTACACACAATAACCAACTACTGCAAACACCTAAAAACTTTGTTTTTAGCTCGTTAATATATTTCCAAAGATCTTTCATAACTATATTTTATAAAAAGTATTTACTTTCAATTACAACGCATTCTCTTGTTTACGAGTCTTATATATTTTTGCGTGTACACGTTTCATGCAAATGTTCTACTATGAAATTTAATTTAATTCAATTAATTAGATTCACGTCACTAAAAAAAAATCTTACAAACTCGTTGGTACAAGCAATATGGAATACTGACATTAAATCTTAGTATACAGTTTTTGTTTTTAGGTAAGGTATATTATTCTCTTTAATTTCTGTTGTGATAAAAACAGTTTTCCTTTGTAATAAATGCCACTTTTTAATGATTCCACGTGTACGGTGCAATTATATGCGAAAAGTATTGTTGAATAAACGTGATTTTTAGCCTTTTAAACTGTAGTCATACTGCATAATTGCAATGATACCAATGCGTGGTGAAAGTAGTTGGAGGGTTATCCTGAGTGAATTACAGTTTTATTGTATATTGTCACTCTTCCAATGTGAGCTCGCATCAGCATCTCCCCCCCCCCCCGCTTCACACACACAAACACGCACATAGACATACACAAATACACACACACACACACACACACACACACACACACACACACACACACACACACACACACACACACACACACACACACACACACACACACACACACACACACACACACACACACACACACTACTGTACACACACATACACTTTTGTGATTACAACGCTGTTTACGGTACTCGCTTCCTATTGTAATTTCCTCATTACTTTAAGTTGCTTAGGCAATTATTGATTCCCCGTGTTTTTCACACACTTACCCCAATTTATTAGCTCCCTTTATAACCATGAAATCAACTACGGCATTGTCACTTGCCTTCTGGTCTCCCCTTTCAACCTCATCTTATACCCATACCGGAATGAAAGACCGTCTCCTCCATGTTCGATCTATCATTTTCACTACTTGATATTGGAGTTTGACATTGTTGCGTGAAAACAGTAATGTTTTTGGTAAGTATTGAGGTTAACATAAGAACATCTGAATGTGTTATTTCAATATTTCAATCAAAATTAATATTTTTGAATAGTCGTCAACATTACCACCACCGCGACATTATCAGACTACATTGAAATACACGTCATCTGCCGAAGTCTAAAGTAGATGTGAACTGATACCACGGATGTGTGAGGGCGCTATTTGCAGTTGATATCTCGGACCAACGCAGAACACCAGACATGGAGCGAACAAGATCTTTTTTTAGCAATAGTTTTATCTCTGATATATTCATAGGATAAGTATACATGACGTCGTTTGATTAAAATTGTGGTTTTGTGACAATGTTTACGAAAAGGTCAACAAATTATACACATATAAATTGTTCCAATTTTCAACGTGATGATTAGTTTTTGATCGTCAGTTGAGTATTGTAAATTACTGACTGTGGTAAAGATTGGCGTGTATTGTTGCATCAGCACTGACATTAATCTCAGTTGCTTTGTACTCTCTAAATTATTTAAAACTTACAAAGTATATACATGTAATATATAGACATATAATGTATATATAACTTTTAAATAAGCTGTTAAGAAGTTGTTGAGTTATACATGTATGTTGGACAACATGGCTGATGAAGAATCGATGTTCAACATATTAAGTTAAAACCTTTGCATAATGTCATAAATATCCATGTTAATGTTAAAAAGTCTTTTAGATAGACAAATAGATAAATAAATAGATTGATTAAAAAATTGATAGATAGATAGATAGATAGATAGATAGATAGATAGATAGATAGATAGATAGATAGATATTGTTACAAGATTTATCCAACACTTGTGGTGTATGCACTGGTTCCGAAATTGAATACAGCACGACAACGGCGCGTATTCATATCCACTTGACAACTGGTTTGCTGCAAATACTGACCCCACAGCGAGGTAAAAAAAAATCGATATCGCAAACTGCTTGATATCTTGCCCAAATATTGAATTTTCATAAATATTGCGGCGTACGAAGTGTTATTTAGGTCTTGTAAACGGTTCTAGCCGTCTCTCTTCCTTAATTTATTTGTTATCAGTTTTTGCACATTCTAATTAATTCGTTGCCGCTCATTCGTTTGCTTAACAGTTATGAAACAATATTTGCATTCTATGTTATATTTTGTGTTTTCTCCAGTTTAATTTTAACCTCGGGATTTTCGTTTCAAAATGGTCCCTATTTGCCTGTAGTGTCATATTATGTTAAATATTCACTTCTTTGATCTTCATTCAAATGAAAATGGATATACAGAAATATATGAATAATAGTTTGCAAAAAAGGTAACACGGTAGTACAATAAATGACATGATTGGGGGTAGTCCTCAACTTGGGCTGAAACTACTCTAGAATCAAGTAAACTATGCAAGGATTCTCCTGTGAAAATCTTGTAGTCAAACGTTGACTCATTCTAAAATAAACAATGCCAATATCACTCGTAGCACGGAAACCTGCTGTGTGGCTCTCCGTGGGGCTTATTTTTATCGTCCCCGGATAAAATTAAGATACTCCTATGTTTATGCTTGATTCTCCTTAAGTAAATAAATTACAGACAAATCCTCCCAGGTGGGAGATCCACTCCTGCTAGTGTATGGTAGGTATGTATTTCAACTCATTTGGTTCTTGAGGCATTTTCAAGTGTTCCCAATCATGTCACTAACCTCTAAAAGACAAAGTCCACCCCGATGTCAAGTTGGTTTTAATAAAAGCAGAAAAATGAGAGAAACATATTAATGAAAGTTTGGCCAAAATCCACCAAAGAATAATAGAGTTATGAAAGTTTAACAGTTTTAATTTTGTGACGTCATATGCGAGCAGCTGCCCATAATTATGTCATGTTATATAAATTCCACAAATTGTCATTTTTTTAATGTTTCATGATAACTGATTTTTTTTCACAAAAGCATGTGTGAAATATTGTTTCGGGTTATATATTGAATGCACAGGAAAATCATTTTAAATTTTCTGAGAAAATGATACTTTATGGAATTTACGTTACATGTCAAACAGGGAGCTGATCGCATGTGACGGCACAAATTAAAAACTTGAAATATTCATAACTCTGTTATTCTTTGATGGATTTTCGCCAAATCTTTGTTGATATGATTTCTCTTATTATTTTTCTGGTGTTATTGAAACCAACTTAACATCAGGATGGACTTTGCCTTTAATGCACTGAAAACTGCAGAAAGTAACAATAGCGATTGGCCCTTCATCGCGTATTCCCCTTACCTGTTGCAAACAAGACAACATCTACGATACACAAAAAAAAAACCAAGAAAAGAGGAATTATTCAAGGTAGAGCTATAATTTCAAGAATATGTCAAGGGAGTTTAAAGTTACGAAAGAGGCATTCTGATTATGATAAGCTACTTATCGAGGAAGATTAGAAAGTATGATTCTGCATTAATGATTGAAATATGTATATATTGTGAGTGCGCTGTATGATAAATCTGCACAAAGCAAAATTCGTAGTGCAAAGTAAATACTTTTATCTGCACATGATAACACTGAACACAAGACTTGTTTGTCAATACCAGAGCTTTAAAGTGTTTGATCAAAATTGCCTTACCAACATTTCAAAAACCTCATTTCAATTTCTTAGCATATGAACACTATATTGCTGTATTTATGTTATTAATGTAAGTAGGCCTATTGAAATTATTTCCGTATTACGTATAATTCATTTTAAGTTCACGTATAAGTAATATTCGTCTTGGTAGGAATTTTACCAACATAGCTTCCATCAGTGACTTATTCAAAGTATTACTCGTTTGTTGTTATTGTTTTTTCTATCACCAGTGTATGGAGTAGTCAAATAAAGGAGAAAGGGGTATTAC
>JZLH01S0527060.1:47111-51833 GCA_001188425.1 Eucidaris tribuloides
CTTTCCTTATCTTTGGGTTGTGCGACTTTATCAGGGTATCGTGGCGACGGGTCACAAATCATCATCATCATCATCATCATCAGCCATGTTCAGCCCACTGCAGAGCGAAGGCCTCCCCAAGTTGGTGCCAAAGGTGCCTGTCTTGTGCTGATGCAATCCACTTTGTGCCCATGAACTTTGTGAGCTCGTCACTCCATCTCAATTTTTGTCTACCCCGATTTCATGATCCTAGCCATGGTCTCCATTCTGTGATGCGTTTGGTCCATCTATTGTCATGTGATCTTACAAGGTGGCCAGCCCATCTCCATTTCTTTGTTTTGATTGCTCTCATTATATGTCTGTTTCTCTAGTCTGGTTCCTTATCCATTGTATGGTTTTCTTGTCAAATATGTTACATAAAAAATGCATGTTTAGAGAGAGAGGGGAAGAGATTAAGGGTGGGAGAAAATAATCAGATAACAAGTGCTATCCAGGTTGCTTATTTAATGATATGTTGTGTCATTTAATTCTACTGCCAATATTAATCTTAAAGGACAGTCACATGATTGAGAGATTGTGAAAATGCCTCAAGGACCAACTGGTTTGAAACATATACCAATGTATATACTTGCTAGAGTGTACATCCAGGCTGGAATGATTTCACTTGGTTTTGTTTACTTGAGAAGAAACGAGCATTCATTTACCATTATATTATGACCCTGAAAGAAATTGAACACACAGAAAGCTACACAACAAGTTTAACTATTACAATTCCTGAGTACCTTTAAAACAATAAAGACGTATTTCACCAGGAAATTTTCTCCACAGTAACCTTAAATACATAGTACACTTGATTTTGGAAGCATTGCGTTGTAGATTGAGGCGTGCTTCCAATGTTGTAATTTTCCTTTAAAAAAAACTCTTAATCTGAGTACTTAAGAGTCATTTCCACTCCATGAATGAAATAATGTCTTACATTAATTCTCCTTGCGTTCTCGTTTACCCTTTTCACATATCAGATTCCGCAAGTCAGCTATGCTTCTACGAGCCCCGATTTGAGCGACAAGACCAGGTACGACTATTTCTTGCGCGTGGTCCCACCCGATACGTACCAGGCCCAGGCTATGCTCGATATCGTGAAAAAGCTTGGTTGGCAGTACGTCATAACTATAGCATCAGCGGGGAATTATGGCGAGAAGGGCATAGCAGCTTTTGAAAATCTAACGAGAACCACAGGTATGTTCTCATTTCTTATATATTTCTGGGTTGTTGTTTTTTTCTAAACCCATGTTTCTGCCTTGTTCTTTTGTCTGTGATTTTAGCGACAAAATTAGATATGATTAATCCACAAAAACTTCACACTCATAAATTGATTTGATTTGACTTGCTTTTATCTTAGTTTACAGTTATTTGTTAAAAGGTAATGACAGAATAAGTAACTGCACCAAAACTAAATAAGGAACCGAATGATTTGAAGCATTTGCTAAGAATACAATGACTGCAATACACAGATAAAAGAAGAGAGTATTTGGTCGCAAAATTTTACATCAGAAATAAAATGAAAAACTTTCATTTCATTTTGTATCACTTTAACCTGCAATCATTCCAATGCTGATATCCCCTTTGATCGTTCAGTAACACTAGTTGAATTATAATATAAATCGTCGGCGGTCATCCGAACCGTCGTATCGTGATACGACAGTGCGAAACTCATTTCAGAGAAAATCGACTTCAAAGTTTACTATAATTGCCACTTTTTGTCCCAAGCCTTACAAGATTTTTATTGCTAGAAATATGCATGATAGGAAAGACCAAGACAATTGCTTAACATTGATATCTTTATTTTTGACACAGAACCAAGAAACCAGGAAAATATCGCAAAAGGAGCTACATGCCTTGTAATTTCGGGTTTTGAGAACGTTAGATTTTCCCTGTACTAAAACGCCGTAGGGAATCAACAACGCTGACGCGCATTTTCAATACCGCGATTCAAGCAAACCGTCGTATCTCTCTTCACGTGCAAAGTCAATATACGCGCGTTTGCTGACGCGCATTTGCATATTAAGTGGCGCGCAGTTGTGTTCACTGTGCTACAGTACACGTTTCCAATGGGATTTGCGCATTTTATCAAAAATTTATATGGCATCGCTTTAAAATCCCTCATATCTCAGAAAATAAAATAAATTTGCTGCCTAGAAAGTTAACCATATATAGAGTAGGACCTTGTACTTTCAATTTTCTGCTGCAAAAATCTCAAAATCGCGATATTTTGACCGCAAATCGACTGATTACGACGGTACGGATGAACGCCGACGAAATGTCTATGCCGATTCGCGCAATTAGTGAAATGCAACAAAGTAGGCCCTACAAAAATAAATACGAGATTAAAGGGGAATGAAACCCAAACATCTTCCTGCATTCAGAGAATAGAACAATGAAAAAAATAAAACAGTGAAAGTTTGAGCAAATTTGGTTGAACCATTCATGAGTTTTGAATGTTCAAAGTTTATTTATCCGTCATTATGGAGGATTCTTAAATTGGCAACTCTACCACTTTTTGAGGTGAATGTGTGGAGAACTCCCCATTGGTTGTGTACACAAATTCTTCACTTATTCTCATTTTTTGCGAAATATCTGATTGCCTCTTGCTTGTTGTACAAGTATGTCAGAGCAATAATGATTCTACATATTTTCCTGAAGAATTTGATTACCTTGTCAACCAAATTTCAGAAAAACGTAAATTTGTGAAAATTTGTGTACAAAACCTATGGGGAGTTCTCCACACTTTCATCTAAAAAAGTGGTAGAGTTGTCAATTTTAGAATCCTCCATAATAAGAATAAAGTAAGCTTTGAACATCCATAACTCTTGAACGGTTCAGTCAAATTTGCTCAAACTTTCACTAGTTTCTTTTTCTTATTTCTATCTATTCTCTGATTGCAAGTAGATGTGTGGGTTTTATTCCCCTTTAACTTTCGATACATAAACGCATTATGTTTTTTTTCTATCAGTTTCTTATTTATTTATGAGAATAAATGGTATTCATTTCATTTTTCACGTATACATGACGTCTTATTTTTAGAGTGTGACATCTACGATACAGTTGCTTTTTAAAGAATAAAATAGTATTTGTTAGTATACATGACCGTTTTAGCAGATAACTAAACATTCCTTTTATAAAATATTTATTCAAATGAAATGTCCGAATTATTGAAATAGCATTCCATCCTCTCCGTTATATACGAATGCACTTTAAGCGAGAAAGCATGCGAACATAATAAGTCTCCACTGAGCTAGGTTAAATATGGAGAGACCTTAGCAATAAGACATGCTTATTTGTGGAAAATGTTAACTCTAAATTATGGTTCTTTTTCTCAATGATCCACTGCGTACTAGTAGTAAAATGCATATAAATGATGAAATCCATGTCATCCGACGTTGTCTGACTTGAAGTGGGCGGTGCAACAAAATGTAGGTTTTCAGACAGCAGTCGTTGAAATCAACTTCAAAGAAAGTCTTGTGGTCGCATTTGCAATGTTGAATTAATGTGTCGTATAGGTACCATAATCCGGTTCATGTAGCTTTTCGTCCCGAAATACGTATTGAAATGATACATTGTTAAGGCATGATGACCCTGCAACGGAATAGCTTTTGACATTCAATTTGGTCCTGCAATTGCAGACGTAATGTTAATAAAGCGCTTGTTTGATCAATCTTTATAATTTGGAGTATCGGTGTACCGCCAGTCATACCGCTGTGTTGTGGCTGTTATGTTCATGTTTGCAGCCTTTTGTAGGTTTCTGTGACTCTTATTTTGGTTCATGAATTGAAATGTTTAAAATGTACATATCGGGCATAATGCCCAAGCAATGTAACCGGCGATAACACCATCATAAGCAAAAGTTTAAGACCACAAAAACATTTCCCATTATACCATCTGCAAGACAAAACCTTAGAAAAAATATTGCTTCTTGAAGAGGTTAAAGTGCATATTAGTTATCATTCATTGCTCAAAGGAGAAGGGAAAGTACTCCCACCAGCATCAATACTTTTAAAGGCAGATTTACTTTGAACTCTGAGCAAGAACTTTGCGAACCTTGTGCAATAATGTGATGACAATACAGTGCCAAGGCCTTATAATTACTGTAGAAGATTCTTCAATTTCTTGCACAAAAATCTGTGTAATCTGCCTTCCAAGGGTCTGATGTAAGTTGGTGTATAAGCACTATCTTGTGCCCTTTGATCAATGACATTGAACCCAACTTACCCATCAACATCTTCAAAAAGCAATAGTTTTGAGCTTTCGTGTTCTACATGGTTTAATGGAAAATATTCTTGTGGTCTTTTGTTACTTTTTTTTAATGATGGTAGTTATGTATCGCCATGGCTTTGTGAACGTTTGCATGTTAATACTATCACATCTACAGAAGATAAAACATTTCTCATTCTGGCAAACTATATGACTATAATATTGTAATTTTTGTAATTTCCAATTTATTTGCGCTACAAAACGTATAAAGATGTTCATGGAAATTCTTGTAATTATAATAATCGCAAAACAATGATTAGTCAATTTTGGGGTATTATAACAATGTTTATGTTTATGTTATGTTTTCAGCGAAGTGTTGTCAAAAACTAATAAAATCTGTGTGTGTGTGTGTGTGTGTGTGTGTGTGTGTGTGTGTGTGTGTGTGTGTGTGTGTGTGTGTGTGTGTGTGTGTGTGTGTGTCGTGTGTGTGTGTGT
>JZLH01S0527060.1:51883-85933 GCA_001188425.1 Eucidaris tribuloides
GTGTGTGTGTGTGTGTGTGTGTGTGTGTGTGTGTGTGTGTGTGTGTGTGTGTGTGTGTGTGTGTGTGTGTGTGTGTGTGTGTGTGTGTGTGTGTGTGTGTGTGTGTGTGTGTGTGTGTGTGTGTGTGTTTTATTGTTTGGTTTTTGTCGTTTTTTAGTCTACGAAGGTGCCTTGGTCATATCTAATACGAATTTTTCGGTCGTAAATTACTTTATCTTAAGAAAGAGGTTTCGGGAAATAACGCGTTTTAACAAATTCCAGAATAATTCTGAGAATGTTGAAAGGAATATTGATTTCAAACCTATTATGAAAAACAGATGCATACAAAACGTGGATCTGGCAATCCTACACATCAATGTGCGATTTCATTTTCTTCTCCCGTTGCTTCCGTATAGTCTAGATTATACTGAAGTTCTCACAATTCCTTTGGTCTTGAACACCTGCTAGAAAAATGTTCGATAAATACTTTCGTAAGTGTGTAATTGCATTACAATTCATCACATTCTATATGTCTTTTCGCGTAGAAAACTCGCCGCATGTGACGCCTATTCACCTATATTTGATAAAGCGCCGTATTTATGCAATGGCGGGGCAACAATGAGGGAAAATCATGGTTTCAAAGAAACATGCTCTTGAAAGGAAATCTCGAGTTCAGCTATATTGGGCAATAATTCGTCCTTCAGAACTTTTAGGACTATCGTCACGTCAGCGTCTTGGATTTCTCTAATTGCCTCAGCATTTCTCTGATTTGCCTCAAACGTGCGAATCAAGTTCGAGACATGTGGCCATCAGAGTTGACAGGATCTCTTTTAGCACCCATTTGATTGCGGTAATAAACACTGACATCAATTACAAGGGCGGGAAAATCTAGAATAATAAGTGATTCGGATATTCACCATAGGCTGGATCATCCACGAGTATAATACATACCACAGCTGAAGTTAGAAGGTTATGTGCTGTGTTGGCCCGTGTGTGGCGTGTGCTTGTGTTGTGTGTGATGTGTTGGTGCTGGTGTGCTGTGGTGTGTGTGTGTGTGTGAGTGTGTGTGTGTGTGTGCGTGTATGTGTGTGTGTCTGTGTGCTTGTATGTTCGTATCTGTCTGTCTGTCTGTCTTTCAGTATTTCTCTCTGTGTCTGTACGTATCTGTATGTCTGTTTGTATGTATGTGCCTGTTTTTCTTTCTGTATACATGCGTGTCATTGTCGGACTTTGGGGGTTTGCGTTCTGTGGAATTTTTTTGAATGTTTAGACTCTTTATAAATGCAACTCGATCACTCAAGAACTAACGTAATCGGTAAAGGTAGAGTCGAACCCCAATGCATAAAATACTACGTACAGTGGAAATAAAAAGTTGTACTGACGAAAGTTTGGGAAAATCCATCAACTTGCACTAAGGTTATGCAGAATTTCATTTTCATTAAGTAGGTCGGAAATACAACTTAGCAAATTCATAATTTTTGGGGACTTATACATTCCACTTGTCTTGGTCAAAATGTACACAAATTTCCATTTCAAATAAAAACAGTTATAATATACATGTATATGATACATGTATTATAATGTGCGCACATGGGTGTGTGACTTTACGTAAACATATATGTTTTTGTATTGTATTGTTTAATATCGTCTACATGTATTTATGTTTTTTTCAAACAGCTATTGTTACTTTTGTATTCAAACACAAGTACTAATAGAAGTACAGGTGAGGTTATATATGTAAAATTATACAAATAGTATAGCAGAACATATACCTGAATACCAATATATGATTACATTGGTAGTAGTGTATTCTCAATCTGTATTTATAAATAAAATGGTACATTTTATGGGAGACGTAGGTGTGTGTATGTCCGTGTCTGTGTCTGTGTGTCTGTGTCTGTGTCTGTGTGTGTGTTGGGTGTTATGTGTGTGTTGTGTGTGTGTGTGTTGTGTGTGTGTGTGTGTGTGTGTGTGTGTGTGTGTGTGTGTGTGTGTGTGTGTGTGTGTGTGTGTGTGTGTGTGTGTGTGTGTGTGTGTGTGTGTGTGTGTGTGTGTGTGTGTGTGTGTGTGTGTGTGTGTGTGTGTGTGTGTGTGTGTGTGTGTGTGTGTGTGTGTGTGTGTGTGTGTGTGTGTGTGTGTGTGTGTGTGTGTGTGTGTGTGTTGTGTGTGTGTGTCTGTGTGTGTCTGTGTGTGTCTGTGTGTGTGTATGTATGTGTCTGTGCGTGCGTGCGTTTGCGTGTGAGTGTGTGTGACTTTCTTCATTTACATCTATACTAAAGATGTTCACATATCAAGTTGCCATCCTTCAAATCCATCACAGTTTCCATTGTCATGTGATATATATTGCGTAGATTTACAGTAACACGCCCCACCACCAGAACTATATACAACCGCCATGCAACTATAATGCAGACACATTTTCTTCTATTAATACAACAGCACTAATAACAACACGTCAACCGAAATATTGTCATTGTATCGAATTCTGTCGCGGTGTTGTCTGATGTAGCCCGGAGGAGGGGCTCAATTTATTCAAGAACACCCTACACCACGTGTTCGAAAGCAAACGCTTGTGTATGCAGCTGCCGAGCTTTGCAATTTGCAATGGGACCTTTGTATCTAGTTTCGTGTACTAATGGAGTAATTCTGCCCCACCCCCTCACCCCGGTATACATTAAAAACTAAGACAAATATCAAATGTCTGACGAAGAAGTATGTAATGAGATTATGCGACTTCCATGTCTGCGGAATTATTGTCATGAACCGAGGGATATTATCTTTAATTTCGAAACAGATTTATGGAAGGAAATGTGGAGTTTCGACTTTTTTTAAATGAAACTGTCGTGTATGTACAAAGGGTAATGGGTTGAGTTGGTATAGTGGAATGGGAAATTCCAGGTTTTGATTACCTCATTAGCATAAGAGAAACATACGGTGTAAATAACTGTAACCTGAAAATCAAATCCTGAAGGCAGTTGTGTGATGGTATGTTCTAATGCAAGTAATAAATCTTCCTTCGGGTTTGCGGTTAAAAGGCATTGCTGGGTAACGTTGTGGGAGACCCACTTAACAACAAAAATGTCCAGCTTTGATTTCTGACCTACATGATAGCTTTTGAATGGGCAAATAAACACCCTACAACACAAAATGTTAACACTTATACTAAATTTTAAACAGTTATGCTGTCACTAGCAAAACATGTACAGATAAATATCGGTACATGAGTTAATGTCCTGGGAACGAAAATTCTATAACACTATATCAACGGGCTATGAGGGAAACTGAAGTGGGTCACTCATTTTCACTTTTAAAAGCACGTAGTGATCATGGTGATCGTTTAACTGTATTTTTTCATGGCCTCATTTTTAGACCTTATCAGAGACACTGGTAGCATGGAGGACCATGTAGGTCAGATTTTTTTAAAACTGGAAACATTGTTTAAATGATGCCTTTAAGCTAGACATGTGATGTGGGTGATCAGGACCTTTAGCGAAACATTAGCGAGGTGTGCTCTAGGCCCCCACTGGCGCCACAATCTAACCATGAAATTCGCTTAGAAAAACTTTCGTAATGTTTATTTTACGTATACAATCAGCAGTGTTTATGTTTAACCTGATAATTGGCAGTTTAAACTCGCATTCAGACATGACAGACATGGTTTAACATTGCGGAAGCCCCATTTCAAAATTGTCAAACTTTGATACCTAACCTACAGGATAGTATTTAAATGGATATTTAAACACCTTAGAACACAAAACTCCAGACAGATATGCTGTCACTACCAAAATATGTACATATAAATTTCGGCACATGAATAAATGTCCTGGGGACGGAAATTCTACAACACAATAGTCGAAGCGGGAAATCTGGAATGGTGGCTCATTTATTCCACTTTTTTAAAAGCACTTAAGGATTGTTTTGAACTGCACTTTTTCAGGGTTTTTCTCTTTTTTCAGTTTAGACCTTATCAGAGACACTAGTAGCATGGAGGATGAGGTAGCTCAGATTTTTATTTTTTAACCATGACATGTTAAAATCATGGCTTTAAGCTAGACATGTACTTCGAAGATGTAGTTGATCAGGACGTGTAGCGTAACATTAGCGACGTGTGCTCTAGGCCCCCACAGGCGCCACAATTTAACCATGAATTCGCTTCAAAAACTTTCGCAATGTGTATTTTCGTTATACAATCAGCAGTGTTTATATTTAAGCTTATAATGTAAAAACTCACATCCAGACATGAAAGACACGGTTTAACATTGTGGAAGCCCCATTTCAAAATTGCCAGACTTTGATATCTGATTCATGATAGTATTTCAATTGACAACTAAACACCTGAGAACACAAAACTTTAGACAGTTATGCTATCACTACCAAAATATGTACAGATACACATCGATACATAAATTATTGTCCTGGGAAAAAATATATAACACAGCAGGCTATGGGGGAAATCGGAATGGTCACACATTGATTTTCCTTTTTAGATACCACTTAATGATTGTTTAAACCGTTTTTTTTTTCAAGGCTTCATTTATAGACGTTATCAGAGACGGAAGTAGTGCATTGAATCCTGTAGGTCAGATTTTTTTTTAAATAGAAGCGTTGTTAAACGATCCCATTAACCCCCTTCCTTATTTTTTCTCGGACACGAAAAAAAATAACACTTCGATGCGTAGATGATTCGGCGTGACCCGGTCATGCACAATATTGGAGCTTTCTCCTACTTGGCCGCAGTCATGACGCTGTCAAAAAAAACCATATAAAAACATTCTGATTTCTCCAGAGATCGCTGCCATAGATAAAATTTGGTATCAAGATATGATCCTGTTCTCTGCGGGATTCCAATTGTCGATGAAAGTAGATCAATCTGGAACCTTGCCCTTAATATTCTCCAATAAGATTACCATCGAAAAGAAAATGTCAAAAAGAAGAGAGAAGGAAGTACTCGCGACCTTGGTATCACCCTGGACTGAAGATATAAAAGAATACAAGGTTATTTAATTTGTCATATAGCGGTAAGAGAAACTTGTATTCAGATATTGTCAAGAAGATCACAAGGACATTTTGTGTGTCTTTATACATATGACTTTACAAAAATCATTTTGGAAGCATTATTTCATTTGATTCTTAGGTGGTTTTCCACTTCGAAAAGACCACGGTCAAAATTTGTCCTCATTGCAAGATAACTAATTAAATAATAAATCTATCTGGCACATGTGTAGCTTTACGTGTTTTTGCACGTCCGATTAACTGATTTTGTCTTATTTTCCACCATTGTCACCCCATGGCCACTGATGACGGGTGTGACCTCAGACTTTATTTTTAGGGCTATTCACGACTATTTTAAAAAACTATGAATCTTATTTTTACGGAGTTGTTTATAACTCATTTTCTTTGTTCATTATTTAAGTTTTATTTCATGTCATTTTTATTGATATTTACACACACTTTTATACATTACAACAGTACAACTCTTACAGGTTAATGCCTACAAAACCATAAGATGACGTCACAGTTTGAATGGAAATGCTACGCATTCTTATTTGAAGTTATTCATGCTTTCAACTACCGACCTCTACCATTTCCCTCCGTAATATCGATATTATACAATTCTTTTAATAGAACATGTAAATTTATTCTTTTCTTTTTAATCTTGCCACTGGACGGTATACTTCTTCCCTCGTGCGTGATGGCCTCCTCTCTGAAGCTACCCTCCAAACACTGACAGAATACGTCCGCACTCGATACCCTTCGCCTATACATCGCACTCTGTCTGTAGGACGGCCACTCTTATCCGAGGAGCCCCGTGAGGGGAAATTTAAGGGAATGGTCTTTTTTCATCTTACACCTCGTCATCTATCAAGGCGGGAAAAGCTAATCATTTTGTGAAGATTCGCTTTGCCGCCGGCCGGCGGGTCGAATTGCGCTCGTTTACTGCGTCATTCGGCAACGTGTTTGACCCGTGGGCCAAGGCGCCCCGCTAACGTTACAGTAGCTTGATGCCTAGCTGAAGGCGGTGACCCCCATCGTTTGGATAATTTGTTTCAAAATGTTTTCGTAAATAGGCATGTACCCAAAACCGCGATTTAACATGCGGCATTTCCTGTATTCTATAGTCAGATAAAAATGTGAACAAGGATTACAGCTGTTTGTTCTGTACATTGTTTAGTCAGTAATTAATATCCTACGTGTGGTCATTCTTTTTGTATAGCCTTCTTAATATAGTCGATACGAAATTAGGTTTCCAAACATCGTCGGCTGTCTTCCCAAAACAGCATCTCCTCGCAAGCAAAACCTACTTTTGCCGGATGCATATTGAATACTAGGCCTACTTGACTCTTGAATGAAAGAGGGCTTCCCAGTGATCAACATGTAGAATTGCGTCGTGAAATGAATTATGTATGCATCGAAGACGAGAACATTACTACACATTTCGTAACTCTATCCCACAATGTTTGCTCAATTGGCATTTTTTCTCCCCTTGCATGCTCCATCATTTCCATGAAGAATACAAGACGTTTTGTCGGCCAACATGTGTGTGTGTGTGTGTGTGTGTGTGTGTGTGTGTGTGTGTGTGTGTGTGTGTGTGTGTGTGTGTGTGTGTGTGTGTGTGTGTGTGTGTGTGTGTGTGTGTGTGTGTGTGTGTGTGTAGGTGTGTGTGTGTGTGTGTGTGTGTGGGGGGGGGGTGTGTATGTGCCTCTCTGTGTGTTTGTGTTTAAATGTGTCTTTACCTCTGTCTGTGTTTGTTTAAGTAGCCTAAGTATGGACCTCCAAACGCTGTCAAGCTACTGTTACGGGTTAGTTGGGTGTGATTGTGTTCAGGAATCCTTCAAAGCCACATTAACTGATTAAAATTAAGACCTAGCTCAAGATTAATTTAACCTCCTTCCATAGTACAGTTGTTTACAGAGTCCCAGATTACTTGCTTTACTCAGCCGAGCCTAAAACAACTACCTCTATTTGAATTTTGGTCTGCACCTTCCCTAATTTCAAGTGAATCTTCATTTTCAAACTTCTTTTCTGGTATAATACTATAGTTTCCACTTACATTCCAGGGAGAGTTCTGAATCAATACTCGTCGATGAAATCAAGCAACTTTATATTTCAGGACTGGCAAAGGGAATTTCCACCTTTAAGTATGTTTTAAGGATGTGAATGGAAAAAGAAAGCTATGTCCTTTACGTTATACCCCAATAAGTAACGTACAAAATAGTTCAGTGGCAGTGACAGATCCATTGAGAACAGGAAGCACGTGCTCCCCTTCTACGCCAGCAAAAGATAAAGGAAACGGAAAAAGACTTAAAGAAAGGAAGATAGAGAAAAAGAACAGCAGCAACGGGTAATTTCCGCCCAAATTTACAGACGACGGGGGAAGGGGTGGAGAAGTAGGCCAACTTGGCGTGTAGACGGCCGTGTTGGAATGAACTGTTTCTCCAGAATCTTTTTATTCCCTCTCTCTTTTGCCGCCACAGAGTTTGTCGTTTAGTTGACTCCGCTGTTAGCCATTTCCCTTCAAATTTTAATTGATCGGGATGGGTGAGAAAAAAATGCTTTTCGTGAATTTCATCGTTTTAATGATACTACAAGGGATGTAAAAAGTTTAGATTATTTGCATGTTTCATATGAATTTCATTCATTACAGATATATGCATCGCCAAATCAGAGATCATACCCAGAGACCCAACGAATGCTACTTTTGACGATATTGTAGACATTCTGACGCGACGCGCTCCCAACGCCAGAGGCGTGGTCGTATTTGCCTCCGAGACAGACGTTCGATGGTTGCTCGCGGCTGTACGAAAGGCAAATAAGAGCGGTCATTTCATCTGGATTGGAAGCGACGACTGGGGGACCAAACCCAATCCCGTAGAAAAACAAGAAGCAGTAGCGGAGGGCGCCATCACCTTATTACCCGCCAGGACGCCCGATAAAGGTAAAGTTTCTGCTCTGTATTAATATTATTTCGATAGAGTACTCGGTCATGGTGTCTATCACAAAACTCACTTAACTTTTTAACCTTCATAGCAACTAAGATTTTTTGATCTACCTAAGATGTAAAAACATTTTCCTACAATCGCCCAACTGTCACATATGCCTAAACAAAAATACAATGGAACAATAACAGCTAGTGAAGTCGGATTATATTTATGGATATTCCTGTTGAAAGTCAACTGATCTTAGTTTCCGTGAATTTGAACACACACACACTTAACTTCAGTGATTTTGAAGTAACAGTGGCGCTAGTTTGCCCATTGAAATTCGATGAGGAACCCTTGTAATACCAAATATATTTTCACGGTTCTGTCAAAATTTCACCCGTTTCGCTTCAGTGATTTTGAATACACACGCTCCTAAGTACAAGTGACGCGAGTTTGCCCATTGTAAGTTCAATAAGAAACTCTTTAGTAAAGAGTGTGTATCAGTATTCAAAACCAATGGAGAGAGAGCAACGAAAGTTTGATATGACCTACAAAGTTATGTGGGTTTTTTCATATTTTGGCGTGAGATAGGCAACACTGTTTGATTTTGAGTAGATATTCTGCTCTTCGAGAGGGACCTTTTGGCTAGGATAAGCTGAAGCGTACTGTATTTTGTGGGTAGTTTTGACGTGTGTCGTTTGTAGCGAAGATGGGCTCCGGAGATGGTTACTTTGATAGACGCTTGAAGCAGGATCGGCACTATAGGGGGAAGGGGTAGCCACCCCTATGGTTTCCGAACAATGAAAATCCAGGGGTAGCGTTTTGGGTAAAATTTCACCCCCCCCCCTTGTTTTGTCATAGACATACCGAAACACCATCGCATCGATAACAGTTTGGCTGTGATTTGGCGGTGCAGTGAAATCAGTTCCCGGAGGACCTGAGGACCGCCCCCCCCCCCCAGTTTTTTTTGCTTGCTTGCTTGTCGTATCGCTGTTTGGTCGTGAACAAACATGATTTGGTCGTGAAACAGGTTCCTGGCAGCTCTAAGGACCACTTTTTTTTGTCGGTCGCCCCGCAATTTGGCCGTGGTTTGGCAGTTTAGCGAGATCCCATCTCCACCCCCCCCCCCCGATTGTACCCTAGTGTCGCCCTTGGCGTGAAGAAGATGACGCCTGAAGTCAAGCAAACATTATCGTATTCAGCTGAGCGGACTCCCCCTTCCTTCCCTTCCTCAAACATTACGTCCAGACCAGCGAACTATTCCGCACACGTTCATTTCAATCAATAGTAACAAAACTGTAATCTAGAATGAGTCCGGGAGGAAAAAAGTGCACTACAGGTCACCCACATTGCTGGGCTGGCATTCCCCCTCTCTTTCAAGAGTTTACGGGATCTCTTCTCAGAGTGATCATGCGGAAAACTCGTCACTTATATTTGATCCATTGTACGACGTAACGAGATTAAATTTCTACACGAGGAGAGAGCAAATACAGTTACGGGTAAAAAGTTCGAATCAACACGGAGGGTCTTTAATGAATACGGGGTTTAACAGCGATGTATAATCCAAATCCCATATATACGTATCAGGTAAAACATGGCATCTGAGAAGAATGCTTTAAAGCAGCGAAAACTTAGTGAAGTTAAAAGGTTTACGTTTTTGTTGTTGTTTCAATCATCGAGGAGATTAACGTAATATTTAAAGTCCGGTCTACAAATGAGATTCGTCGCACATAATTATATTACAGAACTTTTGAAGCTTTGAGTTCAATGGTGGACGTTACAACTACAGTGCATACAAAAGTTACAGTAATCATCACAAATTTTACATATATAGGCCTACACATACTTACAAGTTCATAAATTATTACTGTATACGCACACACCTACATAAGGGTATACGCAAACACAAATTGAGAAAATGTGACTTGTTTTGCATTAAATTTGCTAGCATAATCTTAATATAAAATATGAAAGTTATACTTTTTAAATATATGATGCCAAAAGCAAAGTACAATTAGGTTCTCCAACTATAACCCACCAAATGTTTAGAAAATTAGTCAAGTGATATTAAGAAAGACTGCTAGAAATAAAGATCTGTCTACAACTATATCAACAAAACATTATGATCACTGCTTCATGATGATGAAGAGAGCAGTAGTAGTAGTATTAGTATCACGGTCATCGTCATTATTTCCATCATTCAATTCATACTCAAATTGACATTTTGCTGGACCATAACTTAACAATCTTGCTGTATATAAAAGCTGTCAGTTGATATTTATCCCGAATTAGCTAATATGCTTTTATCATACCTTTATAACAATAATATGTAATTGCTTTGTTTTTCTTATTTTCTCATTCCAGGGTTCGATCGCTACTTCAGATCACTGAACCCTGACAACCATTCGAATGTTTGGTTTCGAATGTTTTGGGAGAGGACGTTTCATTGTTCTTTCGACGCTCATTTAGAAGCGAAGAACGCCTCGCCGACTGCTGAAGCAATTGTTCCATGTACAGGTAAACTTTTTGTTATATGGCGGGTTGCTTTGTCTCAGATGAATTTTCTGTATACCTGGCGACAGTCATGTATATCTCTTTAGATTAGCATCTGATCAGGACTGAAAAAAAAATCTGGCTTCAGAAGTACAAACGTGCAACAAAGGGAACATTTTCATTAAACTTGAGATTCAAAGTTGTGTCAACCCAGCGATGATGACATCCGTTATTTTTATGCACATTATCTATTACTTATTTATCTAAACAGTATTCATTTTGTCATTCGTCGATTTTATTTCTTTAAAGGGAAATGGCAAGATTGGAAGTAGTCCTCAATTTAGGACACAGTGCTCTCAAAATTAAAAATACTGTTAAAAGTTTCTGCTGTGAAAATTTCATGGTCATAAATGTCCCCTGTGTTGTACAATTATCAGAGAATGCAGTAAGAGTGAAACTTGTTCTGTGTGTAGGATCAATTTCTATCAGAGCCGGAGATTAGTGCTTGCTTCTCATCAAGTACACAAATTCAAGACAAATCCTTCCAGCCTGAATATGCATTGTAACTAGTGTGTATATATTGGTATATGTTCAACTCATTTGGTACTTGATGCATTTTGACTTCTCCCAATCACGTTAACGCCCTTTAAAGGCTTTATCAGAGACATTAGCAGTACGTAGGATTATGTAGCCCAGATATTTGAATTGGAATCATTGTCAAACGATACTTTTAATCTTGTGCTGTATTAATAAAAAAAAATAATGATTATATGTTTGTTTCATTTTATGTTTAAAAATAATAAAACAGGTCGCGAGCAACTGACGGATGATGTGTACGAGCAGGAGGGCAAAGTGGCTTTCGTCATCGACGCCACGTACGCCTTGGCGCGCGCGCTCCACAAGATGCAGCAGGACCTGTGCAACGGAACGAGCGGACTGTGCGACGCCCTGACCCACGTGGACGGCATCAAGTATCTGCACTATCTGAAAGGCATCTCCTTCGAAGGTATATCGGTTCGCCTTCTGTCTTCCGTAACCTGCCCCATTTGACACTTCCGCTAACCCCAGCTCTGTCTCTGGACTGGATTTCCTAGTCGGGCGGGAACTTCTTTTCTTACAGACGTTGAAGTGTTCTTGTCGAGTTTCATTTTCAGTTTCTGGCTGGTACAGGGACATTTTGGCGTTGGTTCCACATGCATAGCACAGTACCCTCTAACATTGTTGCCATAATATCGTTATATGCATGAAATGACAATGTAAATCATGCTTTCGTGACGTAAATGGAACTTGTGTACCTATGGGTATGTGTTACTGGACAAGAACAACTTATTCTTAATAGAACTTTTGATACAACTACGCGGTGTTTTTTATTATCAATACGACGTTGGATAACTGAATTATTTCGATCAAGAATTTTATTTTTTATTTTTATTTATTTTATTAATTTTATTTATAATTTGCATGAAGATTAAACATTGTTTTTCGTTCAATAAATTTATAAATATTGTTCCGCTGATATTATCCGTGGGGCTCAGAAAAATTGGATAACATTTGGTTCCATTTACAAGTATGAAATGCATATTTTGAATTTACATGAATGACTTTTCACATTCACGTTTTCTGGAAAAGCAATTGACCTGAAGCTACGTCTATATTTCCAATATATTCGTTTTAGAAATGTTGCAAAGAAGATGTAATTCTTCGATGTAACATTATATCTTTGTACCGATATATTGAAATAATTACAATAAAAGACATTTAAGTACTTATTTATTAATCTCGTGCGTCTAACATAAAAACGGTGGTTTTTTTTTCAAATATAATGAGAATAGAAAATAATGTGAAAAATAATAAGACATTAGATGAAGGGAGTGACTCAAGCATCTTAACTTCTGGGGATTGCTTTTATCTACTTGCATTTCAAATTTAAATTGATATGAGTTAACTTTATTTCGAATCGTTACTTCATAGATGCAGCATATTTAATTTTTAATTTAATTAAAGTTCGCATTTCCCCGCTAATAAAAAAATGGTTTTATAACAACTTAGTCAATAGAGAAATGTGGAGATGTAATTTAATATCTTATCAAGTTTAATAACTTATACAAACTGGCGTCCTGCGATATATCATCCTATTTGAGTTGCAGTTATCTTATCAAATGAGTGTTGTATAACTTCAATCATTTTTTCATCAAACTTCAACCTTCTACCAACTGCCTTCATATTTCACTCCGGGTATCTAGGCTGAGAAAAGAATTACATATTTTCCTAATCCCGGACTGTCCTACGTAAATAGATAAATAGTATTTAGTCTATTTTCGCCCTAGTGTAATCCTCCTGGAGGTCATATTATGCTTATCTACATACAGCTGGATAAAAATCCAGTTTTAGTACATATTCCCGTATCATCTGTCTGTAATAACACCCAGATGCTGTCCGTCAAACAACAAACAAAAATTTCAATTACTGGGACTAATACGGGCGATCGACTAAAGCACTTTGTCGGCCAAACCGGTCCAGTTTTAATTCACTTTCTTGCTGACAGCTGGATCGATGTGATGGGTCAAGAGCTAGGAGCATCACATTTTTGCGTCCTGGTAAACATCTGTAGTCGTCTTGACCTTTTTACATGTCCACTAGCAAAACAGGGCCGTCACACACGGGCTTGAAAGTATTTATTGATTGTATTTATGCAGGAATTCTTTCAACAGTTGAGGTTCATTCAGTCACAGACGTCTTCAATTCTGTTGGTTTTAAGGAGGGACTTTTCTAAAACCCACATGTAGAATAACGTACTTTCTGACAGCAATCCGCACTGTGTATTTCGTTTTGAACTTTTTTTAATTCACGCTAAGTGTTTTGTAATCGTTTTAAGTTACTGTTACCTTCTTAGTGAGTATCTCGATGTCCACTTCTGTCCCACTCAAACTCTATAGTTTGTTGCCAAGACTTCATTTATTTCAAACCTTATTATACTTACAAAGCAGTTAATTAAACATTGATATTCTTCAAATCTCCTTCACAGGGGAATTATCCCCCAAAATTCAAAATGTGGTATGTTCTCTGGATAAGTATTTTTTTGTTTGTTTTTTTTGGGGGGTGTAGTGGGTCCCGATTTGAATTATGTAGGTGGAAAACATGCATGTAAGGAGAACCATTTTGATATGTCGCTCAGAAACAGTCACTGGAAGAGGGGAGGTATGATAAAGAAATACACCTATATTATGTTATTCACATACAGTGTGTTGACTTTCGAATTTAAATTCAAGCCTACTTCTGTTTGTCCTCTTCTTCCATCTACTGTTCTTTCAAAGTCTAATAATACCAATGCTTTTATTTTTTTTCCTTTTTATTCGCCCTATTCTTCTTCGTCGTCTTTTTCGTTTTCTTCTACTTCTTTTTTTTCTTCATCTTCTCTTCCTTTCCTCCCTCTTCTTGTTCTCTGTTCTTGTTTTTTCTTCTTCTCTTGCCTTTCCAACCGTTTGTGTTGTTACTTGCTCCTCTTTCATTTTATACTTATTTTTCTTTCTTTCTTCTGTCCTTGTTTATTTCTTTCAACATATTCTCCAATTTCTACTTCTTTTTCCTTCTCGTTCTTCACCGTTTTCTTGTTCTTGTACTTTTTGTTCTTCTTTTCCTTCTCCTTCTTATTCGTCTTCGTTAGTCGGAAGCGACGTGGTTTAGTGGGTGAGAAACCTATTCCACGTAGTGGAAACCTCTGAGAGACCGCTGAGAGACCCAAATTGGCAAGATACCTGAGCAGTCTCCTGACCAGATGAAAATGGTGTCTAAAACCTTTTTAAAATTCATTGAAAGACCAAAAAATGTTTTCCAGCAAATTTCTCAGAGATCTTTGTGGAACCTTGGAGATTGTCAAACATTCACAGATAGACCAATAAGACTATTGAGAGATCATTGAAAGATCATCTGACATACTCCCTGAAAAGTTCGAGAGATCAATCAAGATCTCTCAAAAATTAGTCAAAACCTCTGAGAGAGCACCTGAGATCTCTGAGAGACCTCTGAGATATAAACTGAGATGTGTGCAAGACCAAAACTGTGGCAATTCTTGAGAGACTGTGGAAAGGAAATTGAAATACTAGTAAGACTCTTGAGAGGTGAAAGACTGCTGAAAGACCACTGAAAGACCACTTTCATGAGAGACTGCATGCCGAAAAACTATTTTAAACAGTTTTTAAAAAATGGACACCATGTAGACTATGAAATTCAATGAAAGATCACGTAGGCATCATGAAAGATCCCAAAGATGGTGAAAAGTTCACTGAAAGTTCATTGATATATATGTCTTTTTACGGTCTTTCAGTGGTCTTTTAGAGGTCTTGCCCTATGTGGAATGGCCTCATCTTTGCTCCAGTACTTATGTCAGTTTATTCCTGTTCTGTTTCTTTCGCTTTATGCTACTTTAATGTGTATACTATACTAAAACTAATTACGATTTACTATTGTTAACTTCATCAGATCCACTGTTATGACTATTTTAATCTCGTTCCTTTTTATTTTCTCGGCCATTTACAGGAAGCAGCGGCCAAGTTCGTTTTAACAAGGACGGAGATCGACCGGGAAGCTACGAACTGTTCCAGTACCAACGGAAAGGATCCCAGTTCAAGTATGTTCCTGTCGGATTGTGGCAAAGCGGACACTTGGATCTCAATTTGAGCGACCTCCACTGGACGGGGAAGGAGACGCCTGTATCGATGTGCTCTCTTCCCTGCAAATCGGGGTTCGTCCGGAAGAAAAGGGATGGCGACGATTGCTGCTGGATCTGCACCCGATGCGAGCCGCAGCAGTACTTGAAGGACGAGTACACCTGCAAGAATTGCAGCCAGGGGATGACCCCGAACGACGATCGATCGGATTGCGATGAGATCGACGTCGAGTTTCTTCACTGGTCTTCTCCGTGGGCGATCGTGCCCGTAATCTTGTCCATCCTCGGCATCCTGAGCACGCTCTTCGTGATCGCGGTGTTCATGTATTTCAACGACACGCCGGTGATACGCGCATCGGGACGCGAGTTGTGTTACGTCCTGCTCGTTGGAATACTACTCACCTTCATCACTCCCTTCTCCATCATCTCCCGTCCGACCACCTTCACCTGCTGTCTCCGCCGCATCCTCCTCGGTCTCTCCGTCGTCATCTCCTACTCGGCGCTCTTCACCAAAACAAATCGCGTCTATAGGATATTTAACAGCGGTAAACGTTCCGTCAAGAGACCTCAGTACACCACTCCCAGATCGCAGTTGGTGATCTGCGCGCTGGTGGTGTCAGTACAAGTGATAGCCGTAATTATTTGGTTGGCCGTGGCGCCACCGCACTCAGAAAAACTCTACCCTTCACTAGACAGGGTCATTCTGGATTGTAGCGTAACGGACTTTGCGACGGTCCTGTCGTTAGCTTACGCCATGCTCCTCGTAGTTTTATGTACTCTGTATGCCTTCAAAACTCGAAAAATGCCCGAGAACTTTAACGAAGCCAAATTTATCGCTTTTACAATGTACACAACGTGTATCGTGTGGTCCGCCTTTATTCCCATTTATCTGGGCACGTCGTCAACAGATTATAAGGTGAGTGGTGCGCGGAGATAGGGGCCATTTCGAATTTGGGGCTTCCTGATAGACCAAAGGTCCGGTAGATCGATAGTTTGAAAATCATAAATAAAGACCAGTATGCTATGTGTTTATCGCAGAATGAAGTTAAAGCAGAGCAGGGAGCATGGATGCACATACCCCTCTCAATGGAAAACTATGTTCATTTGCGATACCAAAATCGTATACCTCAGTCGACATTCTATGGGAGCGCATAGTTACGTAAGCATTTTAGGTGATCTTTACGAAGTAAAAACGCTTTGTATTTTCGGGCTATGAAGCCTTCTGGTCTATTGGGCTCTAACCTTCGATTTGTACATGTGTATGCTTTCATTTTTTTTTTATCATTCGTTAGAATTGTGATAAAGGTTCTAACCTTCCTCATAATATGCAGTTAAAGTTGTCGTTGCTTTAAAATTCCCCATACTCTAAGAGACAAAAACATTTTAAAATTACACCTATTTCGTTTTAACACAAGCTGTGATATTTGACGCTCTTACGATCTGTACTTTTGAGGTTGAGAAGATCACACATTTAAGTCGTTGTGGCACAGACAGATTCGGTGATTCCCATCCGCTAATGCCATAATATGAAGGGAAACGCATAGATTATCGAAGAATTTTGGTTCAGCATAGCTCCTGTTGGTTGCGTATATTAGATTGACAACTCCTTGGACATTTCAAATTCATATTACACCACGATCTTGCCGTCTGTCATAATAGAGAAGTAAAATAGCTAGAAGGATTCTTCGATGTTTGGTTGAGTTGCCAGAAGACGTCTCGAGGGTCGGCACTCAATCCTAGTGCGTCGCGCTCCCTGCGTCACTACCACCATCTCCCGTCATCTATGCAAAATATCTTAAACGGATCTGGCGCGACTATTTTAACTCATAATTCTGGACGATCATCTTAAATTTGCAGGTGTATATAATTAAGACTGTCTGTCTGAACTTGTAGATGCCAAATCATTGTGTGTTTAAGGAAATGCTTTTTAGGGGTCCGAGTATATATGTTCACCCGAAAAGTGCAAATACCTATTCGAAGTTAGGCAGATTCTCCATTAAAGCCCTAAGATTTATACAACTTTGGGGCCTTTAGAATCAAGCATTTAATATGCAAATAAACACAAAATATACAAAAGTTAGACGAATGAACCAATGAAATTGTAAACCTTTTAGAATATGGAATTATTAATGAAGTGGTTGTTTCCTTGGTATGTATGTTTCATTGTGTATAAGTGTGTATGTATTTAGATAGATAGACTGATAGATAGATAATAATGATAGATAGATAGATACGATAGATAGTAGTAGATAGAAGTTACAATGTGATTAGTAGACGATTATAAGTTTGATTGGATAGATAGAAAGAATAGATAGATAAGGTAGATAGATGATAGCTGATAATAGAATAGATAAAGATAGATAGATAGATAGATATACATGTAGATAGTAGACGCATTATAGTTTGATTGATAGAGATAGAGATACGATAGATATTGATATGATTAGATAGTAGATTAGTAAGTGGATAGATAGATAGATTAAACTTAATAGATATATTAGTCAATGAATTTATGCGATAGATAGATTCGATAGATTAATAAAGTTAATTGAGTTAATCAATTTATACTTTATTAATTTTTTCACTTTTTCACTACCCCGTCCAGATCCAACAAACACTACTGTGCCTATCGATCATAGTCAGCGCAGCTGTAACACTCGGTTGTATTTTCGCGCCAAAAATCTACATCGTCGTCCTGGCTCCGCATAAAAACAAGAAACAGCCCGGAACCATGGTGATGAACAGCCGTATGAGGTCGACGTGCGGATCGGCCGAAACGAGGCCGAACGGCGAGTTACGACCTCGGCCGGTACCGCCCACAGCCCCGACGTCTAACACCACATCATCAGGTATAGGTAATAACTAGAAATAATCATTATGCTATACTTACTTTTTCTTTGAATTGTCGATGTTTAAAAGTCATCCGTCGAGACTCGTTTCGATCAAATGATGTATTTTGTTTTGGAAAGAAATATATATATGCAAATATTCAAATCCTATTTTAATATCTCTGCCGATAATAACACAGAGTCATCACAAAGTAATCACACTGTGACAACACAGTGAATACACAGTAGACACACTGTGAACACACTTTGACCACAAAGTGCACACACGGTGAACACACATTGAACGCACTGTGACCACTCAGTGGATATGGAACATAATGCACGGATTCACACTGTGATCATTCTGTGGTCAAAGAGTCCACTCTGTCTTCACTGTAATAACGTTATATGACGACTCTGCAATGGTTTCTGCAGTTGAATCGCAAGTCAAAAGCGGGCCTTACGATGCAGAGAAATATGACTATATACTGTGTAATATTTCTGTTTGAGGCTTTTTAATCGAACTCTTTAAAGTTATTTGACATAGATAACTTGGAATGAAAAAGAATAATGCTGATGTAATACCACACTGCTACAGAAAAGGGGGAATGGCAATGAACATTTAGTTAATTAGTACATTGGTTACTTCGTTAGTTAGTTGGTTAGTTAGTTGGCTAGTTGGTTAGTTAGTTACTTAGTAAGTTAGTGATAAGTAGTGATGAGTTAGTTAGTTAGTTAGTTAGTTAGTTAGTTAGTTAGTTAGTAGTGAGTTAGTTCGTTAGTAGTGAGTTAGTTAGTTGCTTAGCTATAGTCACAGAGTGGTCACAAGAAGTGTTTTCTCAAAGCAATGCCATCGGGGCATTTTGTTATGTATTTATTCATCATTTTATTATCTCTTATTTTAATTACTGTAGGTGTATATTTATTTTTGCATATTAGGTCTGTGACTTAAAGTTTTCTTCTTTTTCGTTTTTTTTCTGTTCTACAGAACTCGACTTCAAGGCATCAGCTTCCGATGACGAGCAAACACACCTGAATGGAACAGAGGAGACCACGGACGTGTGACACTGTGAGCAAATCGGCTTTGGCTATTTTCGCACTGTGTTCTCATCTGCCCATTAATGGTGTACTTCCACGAACTTTTATTTCATGGAGAAAAAGTGTGGATAGTAACTATCATTGACTGTGAAACTCTGCTGGAACAATACTAAAATGTCAGCATAACACATCAGACAATAACTAGAGATATAAACCACCATCACGAGCACATTTTTGGACGTCAATTGTTGACGAAACTATGATGACGACTTTGCCCACTAATCTGGTGTTTTCTGTTTTATTGTTTCGTGTTATGTTTTTCGTTCTTTTTCGCTGATGCATCGATGATCAAATGGAAACCGATTATGAATCACAACTCTCTTGGAATAATGATTGCATATAATATACAGGAACAGCGATTTGCCAGGAGATGAAATGGATACAGCTCCCTGGATTTTTCACTTTCTCTTTGAATTTTCTCAGTAACCTGACACCACTTTCACTTGTTCTTTTAGTGCAAGCAGGAGACGGATTTGTAAGATAATGTCTCCGCACATTGTGAGGACAATAAGAGGCTGACATACGAGGCTGAAAGAAAGATACCTCAATAACTTTGTTTTTTTAAAGAGTGGTTTAATCCGGATTAAGACAGCGGAAAGACGGTATTTTGCTCCAGCAGCATCCATGTCACCGTCCCGAGTTTCTAGCTTTGCCTGACTGCTGCACAATCACAGCGGCAACTGAACAAGCGTCGTTCTTGTGTCATCTCACGTTACTTTATGCCCTCGGAATTTTTATGTTGCTGAAATTAGAATTAGTTATAACTAGAAAAACAATCGCCAGATTATTTCTGATCACTATATAGAAAATGAAAGAACGTCATGAAAACGTCTGCAGTTGAACTTCACGCTCAGTTTGAAGTGATATATCTTATTATAAAGACGCTGGTACCATGGTGGGTGGCAGTCATGGTATAAACTAAAGTGTTCTGCCAAAAAAATACAAAAATAACAGATGTTACATGCTTATCTCATCAAGAGAATCCGGAACGTGAACGCAGTTGTATGTGCGTCGCCATAGTTACGGAACAGCGTCTGTGAGCGATCACTGGACTCAATGGAATGGACCGAAATGATACATAATTGCATTAGCGATTAAACAACTGTTACCGAACCGAATAGACTTGATAAACACTATACAAACGTAATCACTGTTGTACTGGAATGAGAAAATGAATACAATGCTCACGTTGAATATAAATTTATGTTAAAGGTGGATATTTATATTCTTGTATCAGAGCGTTACTCTCTGACATCGATTTTACCTGTCCCAGACTATTATACTTATTCAGTGCATCACCTATATACACACTACACAGACTTCATCTTGGGGACATTATAGTGTACATGTACCAGGATCTTGATGTTCAAGATTGTTCACTGCCATTTTCAGTGCAAGGGATTTTAATACGGAAATTTATGCACGCTTTCAGCAGGATGTTTTTGTCATTATTTTGTCAATCATATCGGTTTTGTTGAACTGTGTGTTTTGGGAAGCTTTTTGTCCTATCAGTAATATGATTAAAAGTTTAATGATACACAGCCTTGGTAAATATGTTGTGTGATGAGCTATCTCTGAAAATATCCACATTATCAGGAAAAGTACCCCCCCCCCCTTCTCCTCTACCCAAAAAATGGCTACGGCTATAAACAAAATATGAGGGATGCAAGTGTCATTCCAATAACATCACCAATCTGTAAATTCAATCACAAGAAGTATCATTTCGGAGAAATAAAAAAGGACGTTTATGAGATGAAATAACTTTCCTGAGCTTTCTACATTTTGTCTATTCAGCCTGAATTGAAGTTATGAATTCTTTTCAAAGTTATCACTAGATTCGAGCTTATTTGGTCCCAGTTAATTTTATCTCGATTCTTAAAGACAGAAATTGGACTGGTAAAACCTATCGAAGTATTCGACCATTCTGATTCTCGTTAAAGATTTAGCGATAAATATTTGGGCAGATAGGAACAATCGGGCAAGCTCTAGTAGAACTTCAGACATGTCACATCATAAAACGAGTGATTATTATGTCATATTGGCGTTTTCGGGAAGGCGTTTACAGGAAATAATATACGTAAAAAGAATTGCGTTTTGCTTTTCCCTTTCTCCATACAATTGTACAAATATTATCAAGAGTTTGCCTAACCGTCTCATGCCTTCTGCTAGAATTTTTGTTTTAACCTTAATTTACGGAGGACACGGCTGGATACATCAGGATTTTGCCAATTAAAGACACCATAAAAGTGTTAATTTTCAACACCATAAACCGTATACTGTATTCTATAGTGTTCGCCTGGTCCGGTTGAGGGGGCACTGTCATTACAATACCATGCGCGAGTGAAAAAAAAAGTAAAAGTTGTTGTTTGTGGAAAGGGTATCAAAATCGCAGAATCAGGGGGGAAATGGCATACTTTGCACAGAAGGATTACTTGAAAAGGGTGTCTTTTCAGACTTGAATACTTGTTTTAGGGTATTCCGAGATGGACGGATAACTACTTGTTCAGGGTTCATTTTGAAAGTCCATACACGAGCATGGCATACACCTTGTAATGACAGTGAGTGTGAAACAGCCAGAGTATTGAATTTGTACACCCATAACACCAAAGATGTTAACTTTTAACACCCTAGTTTTTGCAGTTTTGACAGTGATCTTTGATACAACACATAAAAGTCTTTAGGACACTTGTTGTTCCATGTTATTATGTAAAATATACTGACATTTATACATGTATAGAGCAGAAGTGATGAAACTGGTTCGGAAATATGCGGGGACAATAGCCAAACCATAACTCAGTGCAACTGTAGCTCTCACATTGGTACAGAAACAACCAGCTGTGACATGCTGCACCTGGTTCTGCCATTGTCCACACGTATTTCTGAACCAGAGTGATGTCACACTTTGGTACTCCATGTCATTGCGTTTGATAACAGTTCTTCAGACATGCAGATTCTTGCCATTTCATTCGTTTCTAAATAAGCTCCTCACCCTTTAATGCGTAACATAGTGGCCCGTTTTCGTAATTTTATAGATGCTTCATTTCCGGGAACCTAGAGACGAGCTATTCCATTAACCTGTTCCTTTTAAATGAAATTCAGTTACTGGAATCCTGTTACATAATTATATTATACTTGTTGCAATGTCGGACAAGCCTCGGACAAGCATTTAGGTTGTCAAGAAAGCCTTTGTTTAAAAGGTCTGAATGAAATTGAATATGTTACGAAAACGGCGTATTACGTTATTTAATTATTAGAATGACGGCGTATGTGTCATAGGGTTGAAAAGTATACTCAGATATTATAAGAATAACGTATTCATCATTAAATAGTACTCAAAGCTATAGTTTTATAAACAGATGTAAGCCAAAAGTGGTCGAACATTTGTTTTAGTGATAATCGCTCCGATGATAATAGCTCTGAAAACAAAAATCCTACGTTACGTTGATGGTTGGGATTTAAGAACTTAACAACATAACAAACGAGCAGATGTACAATCGTATAAAACGTAGCGGATAATCAGCATATTATCACTAGTCTTGCATCCAGAACATTTTTTCCACAGCAGGCACAAAGCAAATAAAACAAAAATAACTCAAAAACAAAAGATTTTATGATTAGTACATCCATCCCGCCGGAGGGCTGGTGTGCATACATTCTCTATGCCCCACTCCCCGTTCGCCAATGGGTCACATTTTAAATGTCTGAATTTTAAACGTTTAAATCTCTATAATCAATATTTTCACAGAAGTATATTTTCCCCAACATTTTTTTTTTATATGAGTGATGTGGATTATAGAAAATCTTGATATTGTTTATTTATTTGATGAACTACATTACGGCTCGGAAATCAAATCCTCTTGGTACTCGACGAGTCTGTCAGGATGGCTTTGGGTGTTATCTTGGTTGTTGGCGGTGATGGCGCTAGTCAATCAAGATCAGGGCCGTAGGACACAGGCCGTAGGTAGAAAGAAGAGTTAATCAAGTTGGTTTTAAGATGAATCTTTAAATGTTAAACCATGGTTTCTGACGTGACACATCTCTGTTGGGCCTACTTAGCGATCACGCGAAAACAGGCACCAACTTTTGGTACCAATTACAATTTGGCCAAAACCTCTACACTCTTAAAATTCCCGGGTCAGACTGACTCGGAAAATGAATCCGTTGGGGGCACACTCGGGAAAGGGTCAGTTTCAACCAAATTCCAGGTCAAGTCTGACCACAATCTGAGCCAACCTGACCTGGGTCTTGGTCAAAGTTGACCCGGAATGTGGTTGAAACTGACCCTTTCCCGAGTGTGCCCCCAACGGATTCCTTTTCGAGTCAGTCTGACCCGGGAATTATAAGAGTACCATTGGCTCTGAAGATGATTTTGTTGATTTTGTTGTAAAAGGGAAATGACAAGATTGCGGCAAATAGGCCTCCAAGACATATTGACCGGAGTGCATAAGGCAGGAAGGAAAAGTCTCAAATTGTTAAGAAAGGAGCCTGTTTGTGTCAATAAATGTATGACCGTGATAGCAACTGAGTCCGTGTAAGCTACACAACGTAATTTGCCTGTTACACCGATTTTAATAGCACTTATTTACTTGGCAAACAAGCAGGAAATATTTTGACTGCGAAGTTTCACAACAAAATCCTTTAACATGTTCAATAGTATACTGGATTCCAAAATAATTTTAGCCCAAATTGAAGTCTGCTTCCAATCTGCCTACCAATTCCGTTTTGAACTTTTATTGCGCATGTTAATGTTTATGTACGAATATAAATTGATGTTTACAGGGTGTAACTCATTTTTCTGTTGGCATGAGTTTACGCATGTGTGTTTGTGTGCGTGCGTCTGTTTGTTTCCCAGATGTGTGTATGTGTGTCATAGACTTACTACGATGTGTCTATACCTTGGTGAGAGTAATTATATTTAAAAGTCACACGACAAGAGAAAAGTGTTCGTTTTCATGTTCACAAAAATATTTTTTGATTTTATAGCAATTGTATATTTATGCGATATAAAATAAACTGCAACTTGATTTTGCAATAATAAAATGGTCAATGTTTGAAGAAGAAAAATACGTTCAACTTCAAGTGACGAAGATAAAACGTAAGAACCGTAAGAAATAATGATATGTTTTACAGGATTGGTTAACGTAACATTGTTTAAAACTGAAAAAAAAACTATTGACAAATTCAATAAATTCTGTAATTATAACAAATCGAGTGAATTGTGTTGCGATGCCTTCATGAAACAAGAATGTTTGCACTCTATTTTGTTAGCTTATAAACTCTTTGTCATCAATTCATCATCACTACCACCACATTATTATCAGCATCATTTTTACCGACATTATCATCATCATCATCATCATCATCATCATCATCATCATCATCATCATCATCATCATCATCATCATCACTGCAACCACCACCAGAACTATCAGCATCATTATTATTCTTAATATATCAATTCCTTCTTCTTCTTCTTCTTCTTCTTCTCTTTTCTTCTTCTTCTTCTTCTTCTTCTTCTTCTTCTTCTTCTTCTTCTTCTTCTTCTTCTTCTTCTTCTTCTTCTTCTTCTTCTTCTTCTTTCTTCTTCTTCTTTCTTCTTCTTCTTCTTCTTCTTCTTCTTCTTCTTCTTCTTCTTCTTCTTCTTCTTCTTCTTCTTCTTCTTCTCATGGCTGAACTCCGCGGACCACAAGCTGGGAAGCATCGATTTACAAAATAAAGGGTCCATCAACAACGAATGTTGAAATGATACAAATTTTATTCTACATCTGTGATAGGAGTCCACATGTAAACACTCTGAGCAGACAATGCTACGTGAATCAAAATATTATTATGTACATTGTTATATTTTTTTACAAACACATTTGAATAGAGAGTGGACAGACTCGCCTTCTTAGACAAAGTAAAGCCTCTAGACTAGGCAAAGATTTCGCAAAAGCACATGCTACACTTTTTGTATTTGGAATAGTCGATTTGTCAATAAATAATAAATATATCACATCAGAATCCATAAATTACAGTGAACAGTTAGCTCATTGCATATTGCAGGGAACAATTTTCGAGGCATGAGGGTTGACATACAAAACACACAGGCATTTAAGTTTCCAAAGCAGAACATTTCTAACATTTCAAATTGCTACCACATCCTACTTTGATTCTTGATACAAAATTCCAGAGCATGAGTGGTCTTTTTTTCTGGTTTTCATTAAACTTGGCAATCTTTTGACCATAAACATTTCTCTTCCACTGCATCTTGCATAATCTGCAGTTACAGTACACTCTCGTTATAAAGCTACTGTCACACTGTGCCGTCTAACGATTTCGTCTGCCTCCGTCTAAAATATTTACCTCAGACGGTGGCAAATGGAATACAATAGAATGGAAAAGAACGGAAAAGCACCGTCTGTCAACGTCTAGATACATTTGTAATCCAGTTGAAAAACGAATTAAAAAGTCCGACAAACGTTTAATAAACGTACGCGTTCGTTTTTCAGACGGAATTGTTAGACGGCGAAGTGTGACAGTAGCTTAACGAACTACTTGGGACCAAAACAGTTACTTTGTTATGATGAAATTTTGATGTATCAGGGTTTGCAAACACAATAAGATACAAACAAAAATTTGACACCTGGGACCAGAAAAATTACTTTGTTGTAATGAAATTTGGTTATATCAGTGTTCTTTATAACGAGAGTGCACTGTACTTATAATTCACTCCAAACCTTGTCAGATGAGGTATTTCTCTACATACACTTGTGTTCATAGTTTGCCACAATAAGACAATTTGGTAGGTTTCCAAACACTCAGTCGGTTTGAGACTATAATAATGCCAGTAAAGTGATAAAAGTAGATATATATATTTGGGTGTCAAAGAAAACTGCATTTTAAAATCAGGATTGAAAGGACATAGTTGATGAGATATAGAGATAAACCAAACTGCTCACTTGGGATTTGGTATCCTATAACCTTGACTTTGTCATGTGCATGGTAAATAGTCCTTAGCACCATTGACTTACTACAGTGTTAATGGCCTTCGTCCTCTCAAAGGACAACTTCATTGCCCACAAGTTTGAAATGACACATGCAGGGATCCCTGTATGAAATCATTATTATTACTCTGCATAAGTCGACAGTTCCATAGTTGCATAATCGCCTAAATCAAAATCCCAATACTGCCCGTCTTTGTTTTTTGTTTTGGACCTCTTACAAGTTGAATTTTGCTAAAGTCGAAGCGATTTCTTCGGTCCTTACAAATTTGAATTACGCAGAGTTGACTACGTGTATATATGGTAAATTCCTTGATCTGTGTAATATTCATGTACTAGGTTTTCATGCATTACTCATAGTTCCTTGCAGCATCCCAACAGGGCTTGACTCATCTGGGGGACAGGGTTGGGAAAGACCCCCTTGTGCCAAACACGGCCCCCACTGGACCCCACTGGCCCACCCCCATCCCCACCCCTAAAGTGAGCACTCTGGGGCTGAAATATTGAAAAAGACCAAAGGCAAGAGAAAAACAAAACAAAACAAATATTGCAAATTCCAATGTGTTCAGTTACTTTAGTACAAGCTGTCGGACAAGAGTGCTCATTAACACACTGTTTTGGAACTTCTGATTTTAATTACACTTTACAATAATGCTACAAAGCAATTACCATTTTCTATCAGCAAATATCAAATTTACTTGTTGTAAAAGTACAATATTTATACAAACTAAACTTGTTGAAGTGCTTGTTAAAAAGCACCTTCTGTCCAAGCAGAGTACCAATGCTCAAAAGGTCATAAAAGTCAAGATAAGACCGGTACAATTGATCACCTCCTGTCTTACTATTTCACTTGCAGCTTCATACAAAATGTTTATCATATTCAGAATCACCCATATGTACAAAACTACAAGATGACCAATGATATTGGCAATACAACACACCTCTACTCAACAAATAAATTACAAATATTACTCAAATGAAACACTTTCTAAATTTAGTAAACTAAAAAAAATCAAATTTAAACTGTACATTATCAATTTTGAAGAATCCTTACAAATATGTCTGTTGATACAAAAGTTTCTTGTATCAAATTACAAATGTTTGTATTTTGTGTTTACAGTGCAAGTTTCTGTACTTACTATAGATGTATTTCAAACAGAAATATAAAATATAACCCACCACTGCCTTACATTTGAATCTTTATAAACCAATTCTTTCAAATTTCTAAGATGTAAACATCAATATTATGTTATATAAATCAATAATCAAAATAATAATGCATATGTGTGTGATGTACATGTATCTTGTGTTCATATAAAACAGAAAACTTCAAACAAAATAAATACACCAACACAGAATACACAATACATAAATAAAGTGATAGTTACAAAGACTTCAACTTCAATCCACAAATCCTTTCAATAAAATTGAAACATTTTGTTTGTTGCACATGTTTTACATTGTTGCTGCGCTACTCCACCACAATTTACAATGTGTAAACCCAGGGTTGGACATTAGCACCCGCCCCTCCTCCCATGGCGGGTGTGGCATGTATATTTCATACCTTCCAACCGTCCCAATTTTTCCAGGGCAGTTCTGGTCTTATAACAGTAACTAGGTGGTGCGTTCAACAACAAAAACGTAGATTATAATAAGAATAGAACATGAATGACCAAAATAAATGAAACTACTGAACCAAGTGCATTGGTTACTATAGTGATTTTAATGCAACGCCCAAATCGTAATGGAAATGCTGGAACAAAAGGTTTGTTTTATTCATGCTTTTCTCATAAGAAAACTTTTGGTTCAGCCGTTTCTAATATTTTTCTCATTCGCACTCTAATCTCATTTTTTTTCTATATGTAACCTTTTTATTGTTTACTGTACCACCTGGGCAATACATTAAGTAATCAACTTTTGTACGTCCAACCCCCCCCCCATTTTTTCTGCATTCTTAATGCTTCACTTCCACAAACTGCTCAAGCCATGATAATTTAAGAGCATTATAACCCTTTAAGAACAAGAAATCAAAGAAATCATTATCAGAAGGTCCCACATATAGGGGGTCTGGACGTAGATATTTTATGGAATTGCCCACCTAATAACTGTAATGAGACCACAACTGCCCCGGAAAAATTGGGACGTTTGGCAGGTATGATATTTCCTTTTGGGCAGCTACATTTTCAAAGTCACCTGTCCAACCGGTTACTACAAAAAATTCCAAGATCCATCCTTGTACATACCCCATGTATGGTCAATTCCAAGGCCAGGATACAGAGGACTCTTGTCATAAAAACAACTGATATAATAACATGTTGTTATGACAAAGAATACTTTCTGGTCCCAAACTTGAAATTTTCTTCTTTTTTTATCGTTTTTGCAACTCTGATATAACAAATTTCAATATTAGAAAGTAAATCTTCCCGGTCTCAGGAAGTCTGTTATAACGACAGTCTACTAAAATTATTTCACAGTTTACATCTACATTCTGAGCTGCCACAAAATTGCAGTTTGACTGGTTGTCACTAAAGAGGAAAGGAACAGTTGACTGAATACTTGTAGAAAATTTTGGGGTGTTTATTTCTTTTATGGTTTACTTGTTAATTCTGTAACTAACTACCCAAAACAGATTGTCGCTGACAAAATGTATACTGTTCAGACATTACAAATTCTGACAATTCTGAAAACACTCCTTGCTGTAAGTTACTGTAAGTTACTGTAAGTTTGCTTTGTTGTTTTTCCTCAAAGCAAATAAATGCGCATTATACACACAGCATGAGAATAAATTGACATTATGTAAAACAGAATGAAGTACAGTATTAACATGCATTCATTTCTCTCTCCGATTCATAAATTATTTGCTCAAGATCTTACACATGCTGCAGCATGAATATGGAAGTTTGCTATTACTTGTAAATTTGACACCATGCCAGAGTAATATACGGATAACAATAATACCACCCTGAGATAGAATGAACCACACCGTCACATCAAATATGAAGGAGGAATTATACAGTTTCAGTAATAAATACAGATAAATATAATTACAGCAACACATAAATTAATGAGTTACAGCAAGTGAAGGGCAATTTACATTCTAGACAAATGTTTACAACAAAATGGATGAAAGAATAGTGATGATAAACCTCGGGTTGAATTTGATGACAATTACGTAAAACATGATTGTATACAGCACAAGCGAATTATACTCCAAACTGCGTAAACCTTCACAGTGCAAAACTCTGCAAGTCTCAAACACACAGTCTAAGAATTTGAAAACCTGTGAAAGTTTTTGTCAGTATAATAAAGTCAATAAATATATTTAAATAGTCAAGTATTCACAGTTAGTAATATTCACAGGTTTCGTTTCTCATTTTTCCGTTTTCCTTGAATACACGTACATTACAAAATTATGTCTTAAATTTTCAGTGACTATGTACACCTGTACATGTATAGTCTTCCCAAGAGCGCACACATAAAATACATGCATGTATGCGCATTTGGAACCTGTCGCCACCCCACCCCCTCCAAGAAAAAACAGTAAAAAATAGAATATAGGCTAATATTAAACCAATCAGATTCAGGTACCATTACTTACTCAGGACTTGCATTTGATTTTTAATATTGCATTCAAACACAAAGTTTCCAGCAATGGACCCACAGTCAGGTAACCCCTAAAAGCACAGCATCACGGCATGGATCACCCCCAGAGTTGGGGCTAGGAAGAACCAGACCACACTGATCAGCTCCAGTCCTTTTTTTAGGGTACTCAGCATGAATTCTACAAAAAATACCCCTAATTATGTATTTCTTGAGTAAATTTTCACATTGTTTTTCCTTTCAAAGTAATGCATACCACATTCTGTTCCGATGCAGCTCATTCTTATTGCCATTTCTAATATTACTGACAATATTGCAGGACCTGCACGAATAAATAAAACGTAAATTCAACAAACAATCATGGTATTCCGGTAGTGTCTAGGAACGCTTTCACACAGCAGCAAAAACATGATTGCAAATGTGACTGCAATCACTGATCACTCTAATTAAAGTGGAATGAAACCCAAATACATTCCTGCATTCACAGATTACAGAACAATGCAAGAAGGAAATTAGTGAAAGTTTGAACAAATTTGGTTGAACGGTTCAAGAGTTATGTTTGTTCAAAGTTTATTTGATCCTTGTTATGGAGAATTGTTAAATTGGCAACTCTACCAGCTTTTTATATGAAAGTGTGGAGAACTCTCCATTGGTTTTGTACACAAATTTTCACTGATTCTCACTTTTTATCAAATATCTGATTTGGTTTTGCTTGTAGGGCAAGTATGTCCTAGCAATAATGAGTCTACATGTTTTTCTGAAAGAAATTAGATACTTACTCAACTGACACTACAGAAAACTGCAAATTATTGAAAATTTGTGTACAAATCCAATGGGAAGTTCTCCACACTTTCATCTGAAAAGTGGGTACAGTTGCCAAATTAAGGATCCTCCATAACAAGGATTAAAAAAACTTTGAACAATCATAACTCTTGAACCGTTCAACCAAATTTGCTCAAACTTTCACTATTTTCCATCTTGTATTGTTCTGTGCTCTCTGAATTCAGTAAGATGTCTGGTTTTCATTCCCCTTTAACCCTATTTTAACTGGGTTATTTCAGACCAGGTTTTTACTGGGGGGGGGTGAATTTGACCCCCCCTCCCTTCAGATCTCAGCTGCCGATCGCGCGATCGCCGCGAAAATTTGCATGCGCATAGAGAAGGATGTAAACTGCACGACTGTATAGTAAAAAAAAAAACGTCAAAAAATTTATTTTTTCTATTTTTTAATTAATTATGCAAATAAGTGCATAAAATTATGGTTTTGCCTATAACTCACTTATAATAGCTAGTAGAATACTAATTTTTGGTGAAAATATTCATTCTGACATTTCTCACAATTATCCACAAAAAAATTGCCGAACTGGAATTAATTTCTTATGTACTTTATTGTTTTTGTAAATTTCTTATGTATTTTTGTTTTTTCAACCTTTTGTTTTCTATTGTTTTTTTGATGAAATTTGTTTGGGACACTTTTGCAATTATAAATAGCATAAAATTAATTCATTTCAACCACTAAAAGCAAAAATAATCATACATTTATGATTTTGGCTGAAAACACAATTTCCATTGGTTTTGTACACGAAATCACGTTTTTAAGCAATTTTGGGGTTGACATGCATGTATAAAAAGTCGCGCAGCGTCGTAACGGTATGATTGATTTTCGCAAAAACAGTCTCAAAAGATGTGCAAGACTTGAAAGTAAAAAGTCAGCGAGCGACGTGGTCAAAAAATTTTGTACGGCGGCATGGTCACGAAATTCGTCGAGGGGGGGTCAAATTAACTCCCCCCCCCCCCAGTTAACATAGGGTTAAGGTGTTTTACCCATGTGAAAGCAAACTAGAATCATGATTGCAAATCAAATCACAAAAATTTAAATTATGCACCAGAGATGTTTTTTAATCACGATATTCCCAAATCATGTCTTGTTTTCCTCATGTGAACGGCTTAACCTTAAAATACAATTTGGGAGGCAGTGCTCATATGACCTTTCCCTAACTTTCACTGGAATACTGCACGCTTGTGGGCATTTGTACAAGCGTGTCACAGGTGTGCGATCCATTCAGTGATCGACTGATTGACAGCATACCCAGAAACACAGCCAAGCCTTTTCAATTCAATTTCAAATTCTAATGTTGGGTGGTTAATCTAATCATTATCACTGCAATGGTGTCTACAAATCAGGATTTGGCCACAGTGTGAAAACAGTTTATGACATAGGCATAAATGTACGTGGAGGGTGATGTATTTTGGGTGTTCAAACACCCCCCCCCCTCCTGTACGCTGAAAACACCCCCCATTTTAGACGTGGAAGCGTGAACCGTAGGATACCATTTTGGTCTGAAATTTTTGGGGGGCAAAAATGGATTTTCTTGGTCGTCGGCGAGGCCTACGATTGTTGGATTCTGTTTGGCTTGCAGTTTGGCTAGTGAAAAAATTTTTTGGCAGGCAAAAATTGCTTTTCATTTCCGTCAGTGGCCACCGTTCCCGACGGCTGGACTGAACGGGAAAATTTTGGACCAAGAATGAACAACCCCCCCCCCCAACCACACCTTTGCCCAATCCTGCATATGCCTACAAGTACAGTGTATGGTCTATGACATTGCTTTTCTCCACTTTTCCATGAAATTATTTGAATCTACACCTCAGCAGAACAGTTGTATTATTTGATTTAAAGATATCTATCCAGAATCATATCATCACTCCCCAAAAGAATCTTGAACATTCCTTGTCCTTGCTGGTGACACACCCCTTCAGTATACAGGGTGCTCCTAAGTAAAAGTGTACATTTTGAAAACGTCTCATAAAATTTATATTTCAAAACATTTTCAGGAAATTGTCATACTTTGCGATAACTAAAGGCCTCTTCTATCGAATCACACCAAACATTGAATGATATTATTATTTCGAGCTTGAATGAGGAGAAATCACTTCTGTGTGAGGGTGTAAATACACCCTTGACAAAAAACAATATTTTGGTTCTGGCTGTTATCAACAATGTTGAGAGTAATGAAACGGCCTGGAAACTTTTTCATTCCGATGTACCAAGCAAAGATAGATTATAACATTTAGATATTACATGAGAGAAGATCACTTGGTTCAAACTTACTAGAATACCAAACACGCAACTAGGAATACAGGAAAAATTAGGTTAGAAATTTCTAAGATTACAGAAGAACAGTTTGGTTTGCTTTGCTCATTTTAAATAAATAATTTAAAATACTAGTAGGCTAGCATACAAATACTCAATACATTTTACACACCATGAGGAGACATTAGAAATATATCTATAAGCAGGGAAGAAATGTGTATTCTAGGCACGCAAATGTTCAAATACAGTATGCAGCGCTTAAAGCTCTCAACATACATGTACTTGTATGAAACGGGAATAAATCGGTGTAAACTGTACAATGTAAATATAAATAGTAAATATATAAGTTTCTTTCCCTACCATCTTGGATTTCAGTGTCAATAGAAAACATTTGAAATAAATAAGTGGAAATGTCTTTTCCATTAATTTTACATAATTGAAAACACACATGATTGGTCAGAAATTAGAGTTTGATTTTGCTGGAATAACAGAAAAATATTGATAAACCTAATTTGATTAATGTATTTATTTATTTATTTATTTATTCATTTATTCACTTATCTATTTATTCATATATCTATATATTTATTTATTCATTCATTTACTAACTCACTTACCTATTCAATCATTTATTTATTTATTTATGTATTTATTTATGTATTTATCTATTCACTTATCTATTTATTCATATATTTATATATTTATTTATTCATTCATTTACTAACTTATCTATCTATTCAATAATTTATTTACTTAATTATTTCTGGAACATATCTAATAAAGAAATAGATTCTTTCCATATAGAGTTTGTTTAATTTTTCAATTAGATGACATACATGTAGGCCTCTAATTGAACTGCATGTGGATTACAACAAAATATTCAAACCTTCTTAAAAGTCAGCACTCAGCAGGGTCCATCAATAACGTGTTATGGAACTATATCAAATTGAGAACTTTCCACTTTTCCTTTATGTATGATGAAGGGAAAGAAACAGTCATGCACATGTGCATGTCCATACTTATGAAATTAATGGGCAATTCTTGCACTGTCCCAATTCACCTATCTATATAATTTTTTTCTTCAGTCCATCTTCAGCCCTCTGCCATATTGTGTATTAAAATTCTGACTTCTTCCTGTAACCTGGTGGCCCCTTCTCTCTTAACAGAAAAAAAAAACGATGATTCTTGGGGGACAGCCTCTCTCCATCTATTCCATTCAAATTCAAAATCATATCAAAATGGTATCAAATTGAAATTATCTCCAATCTTACCCCCCCCCCCACACAAATAAAAGTTGCAGGACTTCTTTCCTGAACAAATGATACAAAAGAAAGATAACTGCTGTACAGTGTATATGTCCCCTGAACTGTTAGACATAAACTAGAAAATG
>JZLH01S0527060.1:116793-128324 GCA_001188425.1 Eucidaris tribuloides
ATTAGTCCTCCGACCGGCAACAGCAGATTTAAAATGACCGTAGAAATGTTTTAAAATCTCTAATAAATCGTGTATTTTGAGCTTAAACCATCCTAACACTTTGTCCCCGGACCCACCGGGCCCTTAGCGGGCCCCTGGACCCACGACGTGAAGTGCCGCTCCGCCTTGCATAACTCCTATGGCTACAGCCGCCACAGAATTCTTGTCTAGCTATAACCCTGTATATGAGTACCCATATAGAACAGTACCTTGCAATTGCAATATCACTAGAAATACTTTAATTCCTCATGTCATCTCAAGTCAACATTGGCAGATTGGAGGAATCAACCTGAGTAGCATTGGTGACTGATAGACCCACAAGAGCGATGGCAATTCAAGTAATGAGGCGAGCTAAGGAAGTAGTCTTGAATTTCAGCTGCAAATTTATACATTTATGTTGAATCCAATGACCATGGTATACATGTACAAATTGCTGAGTCCATTCTGAGGGCTTAACCATGTTTTCTTCGCTTTTTCCTTGATTGCGTACTAGATGTAATGGATCATGCGTATACATGAGGAGCACAAGTCTTTAACATTTGACATTTTTCAAAAACACTTGGAATTGGACCAGTACAATCACACAATGCCATCTGAACCCGTTCAAATATATTGACTTTGCTTATGTGACAAAAATAAAACAAAAGACAGTTGCAAGTCTGGATTTTTAATATTGTATAATTAACTTATTCTCTTGGTGGTTTGTTTCTATTCTGAACCTATCGCTTGACAATTGGTCAAACAGGCCTCTACGAATCAACGTACCATCATAATGCATTCCGTTTGAACAATTGAGCGATCCGGCAAAGATAACTCTCTGAAGTAGCCAATGCCTGTCTGTCCGAAGAACCAAGTGACCCTGAACATGACGGGACACCCCACGCCAGCATATCTGAATCGGCGATACAGTTTTGGCTGAAAGGTTCAGGGAGATATGCGCACATGAATTCTGAGTCTTGCCAATGAGTACCATGATGACAGTAATTATGCGTAAGGGATGACAAAGGAAAATTACATTTTAAGTCAGTTGTTGACGTATAACATATGGGTATGTTTCGCACTTGAAGTTAACATTAATTTGAAGAGGTAACCATTTTAGCTCAGATTTGATCCAGTTTTTACAAATATGAATAGAAATGTAGTGTATTGCGTGTTGCGTGTGTGTGTGTGTGTGTGTGTGTGTGTGTGTGTGTGTGTGAGGGTACGTAACAAAATGGGTGTGTGTGGGTGGGTATGGCTGTGTGTATGTCTTTATCTGAGTGAGTATGCATAGTACGTGTGGGTTATTATTGTATATCGTATTATAGGTGTATCATTGTCATTTTTGTAAATCTATTATGATATTTATTTTTATCGATTAATCAAATAACTTTTTTATTTTAAGTCATGAATATTATCATTGTTCTTTTATAACTCGATGTTAATGGTGTAGAAGTATATTTTTTTATTATGTAATTCCATGTACAATTCAGCATACTGCTGCGACATGTGAAATCGAATAAAACCATTATTGAATTGAATTGAATTGAAAAGTACTCGAAAGTAGGAATGACAATGTTCTGTCATGTTTGAAAGTATTCGTGGGAACACCCCAAAATAGCCAGTTGCTCAAGCTGTGTGTGAAACAATTGTGAAAAATATAAATGTGATTAAATTATAAATAATTCATTTTTGCGTTCCTAGAATACTATTAAAGAATGATTTTACTTTGCCTTTCATGATGCGATTAAGCACTAAACTAAGTGCAGTTTGATTCACTGTGAAAGAAATCACAGGTTGATTCGGGTGGGGATTGAACCCACAACCTCCTGGGTACTAGTCAGGTATCATACCACCAGACCACTGAGATTGCCAATGGCTACAGACGTATTATTAGGTTTAAATCCACCATACAGCAGGTAACTGATCATTGTTATAAATAATTATTTTTGCATTGGTATAATATTTTTAAAAGAATGTTTTTGATTTTGTTATTTTGCCAAAGAAACCTAGGTTAGTGATGTTGTTACTAGAAGTCCTCGGTGAGGCGTCGGCCAACACCCCTACACAGAAATGGCTACAGGAAGCTGACTTTCTACTGCAGAGTAGTATAGGTAAGATTTCAGTATAATGGAGTTTCATTATGATTTAAAGCCCAAGTTTAGTTGGTGTTAAGGTTATCCAAGTTATACCTCATTAGAAAGAACAGACTCTGTTCTTTCTGATGAGGTATAATTTGGTTAACCTAAACACTGTATTAACCCTTTGTATGCTATAATGTAAAATATAGTCGAAAATCGACCGGGGTTCCGTGTAAAATCTTGGGGGTCCCCCCCCCCCCCATGAGATTTTTCATTAATTAATATTTAAAAAAAACGAAAGACATTCAGAATCTGTTATTGGTGTGATGTGACCTTTGGCCATAAAGCTTTCAAATAAAAAAGAAATCCCCAAAACTAAATTTGGGCTTTAAATTGACTTAGTTTACAATAAAAGCCGCCTGTTATGTCATATGTTTGTGATTTTATTTAGAAATATAGTGGAAAGTAGCAACCAGTTTGTATTAAAGGCAGTGCATAATCTTAGTATATGGTGATGGTGAAAAATAGTTTTGTGCAATATGTTTTTACGTAGACCTATATATGTATGTGTGTTTTTCTGTGTCATTGTTTCTGTGTACAAAATGCTTACCAATTTTTTTGGTAATTGCTTGACCATCTGTTTTGTAAATGAATTTCAGTAAATTTGGGAGGCAATGGCCCTATGGCCACAATGTTACCTGTGATGTTTTTGTCATTCTACTTCATAAATTAGATATTTATTGTCAAGAACAGTTACAGTGCAGATAAATAATGTCCAAATCAATTAATCTATTCCTTCTAAATACAGAGCTGTTGGACATGGTAGACCAAGTTGGAAGAAGCAGTGACAATGCATTCAGTGGCAGTCAGGACCTAGACCATTTGGCACAACCAACTACAGCTCCACAGAGACCGGCCTATGGATTTAAGAAGGACCTGGTCCAACTTATTGGAAATTTATGCTACAGACATAAGGCCAACCAAGACAAAGTAAGTTATCCACTGACTTTGATTTTGCTGTACAGCTAATGTATTCTCATTCTGCTTTGTTACAGTTGTGTCCCAGTAATGTGTGAATAGATTTTCTGATGATACCTGTCATATAGAGATAGATAAATAGATAGATAGATAGAAAGATAGATAGATATATACATATATACATACATACATAAATACATACATAAACACTACACAAAAAGTAAGTTCCCCCTTGTTCAAAATACCATAACTTTTTAATGAAATAAGTTTTAGCAAAATAAATTGGCAGAAACATTTCCACACTCCTTGACTAACCTCTGTGTGAAAATAAGATTAATCTGTCAAGCCATGCATGAGTGAGCATGAATTAAAAGCAAAAATGTCACTTTTCGAAAGTCACAGGAGTCATCTCTTACGCCAAAATAATGGTAAATAATGGTATTTTTTGCTTTATTTATAAAGTGTGCTCACTGAACCCTGACATGGTTACAACCTCTTATGTCCATACAACGTGTAAAGATACACTTTGCTGAAAAATATCGAATTTCAATTTTTTCAATAAACGTAGTGGATTTTACAATTTCAAAATTGAGGATGGATGGAAATTGTTAAATTGAGCTCACTGAAGCGTAAATATGTGAAAAGTACCAAAAGAATTGTTAGGGGGTCAAATGATTGCTGATTAACATAAATAGTGCATAATCATTCAACATAAACAGAATTTGTCAAAATCCTGCATCACAAATCCCTCAAAATGACCCTTGTGACTTTTGAAAAGTGACATTTTTGCCTTTATTATGTGCTCACTCATGCATGACTTCACAGATCAATCACATTTTCACACAGAAGTTAGTCAATGAGTGCAGAAACACTCCTGCCAAATTATTCTGCTCAAAACCATTTCGTTAAAAAGTTATGGAATTTTCAAAAAGGGGGAACTTATTTTTTGTGTAGTGTTTACATACATACATACATACATACATACATATATATGTATATATATACATACATACACATACATACATATGCATGTATACATACATATATACATACATATAGATATATAGATGACAGTTTGACAAATGCAATAGAGTGCTACATAGAAAGACAAAAAGACAGATTGATAGAAGTAAGACATAGATAGGTGGATAGATAAATCAAATAGAAATAGATAGATAGTTTTATGAATGCAATAGATTTAAAGATGAAAGATAATAAATAGATAGATAGATTGATAGAAAGAGATAGATAGGAAGTTAGATTTTATGTTTCCCAACTATTTTATTTGATATATTCTTGTTTTATTTCCACACAGGTCCGAGAGCTAAAAGGAATCCCCCTCATTCTTCAACAGTGCAATATTGATGCTCAGAACCCTTGTATCCTTTGACATATTTCTATCTTCTCATGCAAACGTACAACTATAAATCAAGAACTTTGCTCAAACTCCTTTCTGTTTGCAGGGAGAATGACCAAAAGAGTGGGGACGGAAGGAGGGGGACAAGAAAGTTGTTAAGCTGGAGACCTGAAATCCCCTACCACATAGCGTCAGGATTGCTTGAAGGGGACGGGGTGTATTACGCAGGGATGGCGCCAGGGTAAAATCTTAGGGTTTGTAACAGAAACCTGTTACACAGCCAAACCACGGTCAAACAGCAAAGTGACAAGCCAAAAAACAAAAAACAAAGACACCCTCGGGTCTGATGAGAACATGTTTTATGGCCAAACCATGGCTAAACGAGAACTTGTCATGGCCAAACAGCGAAGCAACAAGTCATAAAAAAAGTCCTCAGGTCCAATAAGAACCTGTTCCATGGCCAAACAACAACGCAACAAGCGACAAGCAAAACAAAATGTCCTCATGTCCGGCAAGAACATATTGCACAGCCAAACTACAGACAAACAAACAAGGTTGTCAGTTTACAACACCCCCTTTTGAATGGGGGTGCTTTCCAGAAAAGGGGTTTGTTTTGGGGGTGTTTGAATACCCCCAAACACCCCTTTTGATAGGCATATTGCCCTACCCATTTGTAGGGGTCATATTTCAGAAAATTTAGAATGCATGTCTAATGTTTAGTGAAAATATGAACATATATAAACAAACGAAATATAATTATGATAATACAAGACCATGTGGTGGGATCCACAAAAGTCAGTGGTAGACCTATCACAAGGTTGAACCCCATGTACATGTATAACAGTAATTGCATGAAATAAACAGTACATTAAAGGGCAATCCCAGGCTGACAGCAAGTTGCCGTCCATAGTAGCAGAAAGATAGTGTGATACACCAGAGAAAGCTGTGGAAAATAAAAATAGACAAACATATGACAAAGTTGTTAACATTCAAAAAATACTTACAATCAGTACAAATTGGCTACATGGTGCTGCCACATGCGAGGAGCCCTGAATTCACTACATACACAAAACCTAACCCAATCCACATTATCCTAAAAGAAACAATCCCGTCACGAAGTTGTAACTTCATGTTATGAGCGACCAGTGCATTGGTACTGCCAAGCTGCATATCCAAATAGAAACTGGATCATGGGATGTGTGAGGTAGGTAGAGTATGTCAAATGGCTCAGTGAGATCCCAATATTCCAGTAAAGGAAATCGTTGATAATTCCTCCATATCCATAATGGCAGGCAAACACCAGCCATGTCACAGCCACAGCCCGGGTGAACGTCGACAGGCTGGTGTAGGCCAAGCTGCCCGCAAAAGTTGGGACCGTTGCACCACAATTTGCATTGTACAGACTGTATACCACAGTCATTGCGAAATTGCGAGCTCCATCAAAATGATGATCCGGCAAATTTTAACTTCCATCAGGGGAAAATCAGGGAATCGGGGAATTTCATTTCCATGAATGCTGAGAACCCTGAAGCAAGTTGTGTGACCTCTCTGAAGGGAAGGCCCTGTCACAGGACAGGAAGGGACTTAAATATCATCATCAGGGCATTTTAGGTGATCTCTTGCTGATTTCTTCAACTCGAGTTCATCTCGTCATCTACCTTTGGTTGAGAATTGATGGCAGATGCCATGGCTTCTTTGTGGCAGTCTGAAGTCTGGTGGCTCTCAAGTCCTCACTGGGCTTTCTTCCACTTGGCGAAACCAAAAAAAAAGAAAATCCCATTTTAAAATGACCACTTTTTCTGGTCAAAATAAAAATCTTTCGTCAGTGAACTTTCAAATGAATCCAAGGATGTCATTTCATTTCATTTCATTGATTAATTTTAGCACGGCCTACTCTCTTCAGCGGACAGGCTGTTCTTCTGTGATTCCGTGTCTGAATATGAAATTACAACGAAGTATATACAGGCGACTCCCGCTATAGCGAAGTCCTCTGGTCTGGCATTTTTCTTTCGTTGTATTAAAATTACGTTATAACCAAACAGTTAAAGTATATAAACTTATACAGATAATAATTTGGGGACCTGAACTTTTACTTCGTTGTAACAGGAATTTCGTTATAATCGTGTTTGTTATAACGGGAGTGCACTGTATATAGTAAAATAACAGCAAAGTGGGAATAAGAATAATTTACAACACAATACATATATGAGTGAATAATTGAAGCATGGCATATTACTAACTCAGTAGATAAACTAAGTTACAAGATATCTACTAGCAATGCATTATTAAACATCAATAAGTAAATTTATATTAGCAAATACATATAAACGAAAAAAACAAAACAAATGAAATCATATTGAACACTACAAATAAAAAACAAACAAAAATCACCCGCGCACTTGCGACAAACATCACTTCCAGTACAACTTCACACACACTTACACACCTCCATGCACACTAGGTGATCGTCAGCTGGTTCAGCTGGTTGTTTCCACGTTTAGAGCCACCAAAGCTCCGTGTTCACTTGGCCCAGGTTTGGTCCTGATTGTTCTTATTACTCCCAGGCATTTTTAAAAGTTATTTTCCTTCATTTTCAGGAATGAAAACTGTCAAAAGCGTTTTGACGATCTCAGAAGACAGAAGCAATTTATGCATGATGAAGGACTCAAAATCCAACATCAAAAGTTGATATTTTATGAAGAATTCAGAAATTTGAGAGCAATAGTTACACTCACACTGCACCCTCTTACCACTCAAGACTAGGATGCATGACGTAGTATGTTCTGTACCATTTTGTCTGGAAGCAGATTTTCTGGATTTTTGTTTCTTTTTCTTTGTATTGGCAGATGCCAGGGCTGATTTATGGCTATCTAAAGTCTGAAGTTTGGTGGATCTCAAATCTTAATTGCACTTTCTTCCACTTGGTGAAACCTGACAGACTAAAGGCCCATTTTCTTATTCTTTGTCAGTTTCAAATGACCACGTCCTTTTGGTTTTGAACATTCAAAACAAAGAACATTCTTCAGTCTTCAGTGAAGGTCCAAAATCGTAGGTATTGTACCATTTTGTCTGGCATAAGATTTTCTGGAGTGTTGTTTCTTTGGTGGTATGGAATTGGTAAGAGGATGATTGGGTTTCACCTAGTTATCAATGCCATCATTACCGCCGATCCTCTTTTTGCCTCAAAGGCCTTGTGATCTGCAGGGGTACCCTCATTTTGCTTGACTTCATCTGATGAAGTCAGAGTATAAAAACTAGAGTGTTCGTTTGTAAATATGTGATTATTTCTTGACCCTCTGTTTATCTACAAGCCCTCAATATACGTAATCATCACTCATATCAATCACTTCCTTGACTTGCTCAACGAAACATATTGTCTTATTGTGTTCAATGCATTCCACTGCCGAGTTTTTTTTTTTAATTTCTTCATAATCCATAATATAAGAAACCTACAGTATAGGACCCGGATACTTGCCGGCAGTTGTTTAAATTCATAGGCATACTGCAGCTTGGTTGTTCATCTGATTCTGTGTCTTCCTGTGGTTTGAAGAAATTGATGTTTTTTGTTTTTAAGTCTGAGCCATTTTGGAATCAAAAGAGTGAATCAAGGACAGCAATAAGACAACAACATGTCTACTGGGATTAACTTTTATTATGCAATGCCTTTTCAAAGCATGTGTGCTGATGTGCACATCATTGACATAGGCTGTCAGTTACTGGGTGTCATTTACAAGATAGTTGTAATGATAGGAATAATGATGATTCTAATAATAATGATGATAATATAATAATGAAAACACAATTAAGCAATAGTAAAATGCATATCTTTCTGAAATTTGCATGAATTATGAAAATGCTGACTTTATTCAGGCACCAAAAACATGACTTTTCATTTCAGTTAAAATTCTGTGAACAGATTTGCACAAGGTGTTTAAAAAAAAATGAAAGATTTGTAAATTGCATACAATAGCAGAAGTCTACAGTCAAATAAATGGACAGCTGAAAATTTGGTTGTGAACTTGTGATTTAGTTAATTATTAAACAGGAAGAATAACCTGAAATGTACATGTTAACTGTACCACGTGCAGAATACTTTGGATAATTCTTTGGCTTTGTTTTTCATCTAGAGCAACTATCTTGAAATCGACATATTCCAAGAATGTTTGCCAGGTGCAAATTATGCAGTTCTCTTCCTGTCAACAAGAACAGCCTTCTGGAAATGAACTCTTCTGGAATGCCTAGTTGCCAGGTGCAAGCATTGCAACTGTGAATTCTGTGAGTTGTTACCTTGCCAACTACAAGTTCGAGATTTCTAAAAATAAACATGTGCCGACTGTTTGCCAAGACTGGTGCAAAATATGCTTATCAATAGTTCAGTTGCTGAAAATAAAAAAAAAATCTGGTTGTCAAGTTGAAGTTTGTATACATTTGATTTTTACATTTTTCCAAGACCAGATTCTATAATAATACAAACATAATGTAATTGTACTTACATAGTTCATTCTATTAACTTACCAAAAAGCAAGTGATATGAAAGAAGAGAATTATTTTGCTAAATATTACCTGATTAGCAGGAATACCCCATTGAATGTAACCCCATTACAATAATGATGGTGACATATGGTGGAACATTTGCAGAGAGACTTGCCCCAAAATTCTCAATTCTGCTTATCAATAATTCAGTTGCTGAAAAAACTGTGGTTGTCAACTTGAAGTTTCCTTACATTTGATTTTTTTCTGTAATACCACAAACATGTGTAATTGTATTTACATACTGCATAGTATATGGTGTATACAGTGTATACGCCATATATTTTGCGTACATATACATTCATGATTTTGCTTCAAGACGAGGATTTCACGAGGGTATATTGTCGCTTTTTTATTGCATTTGCATTAACTTTTACTGGAATATCAGGAAGTGAAAATTTTCACGTTCACTAAGTAGCAAAATTGGCAAAAATAAAACCACCGCAAAATATTCAGCGCATACAGTAGTTCATTCTATTAACTTGTCAAAAAACAAGTGATACAAAAGAAGCAAATTATTTTGCTAGATTTTACCTGTTTAAATCATGAGTACGCCATTAAATGTCACCCCATTATTTTCAGATACATTTCCTTGACAATTCGTCACCCATCCCAGTCATCAACCAGTGGGCTATTCTGGCCATCCGCAACTTGTGCGAAGACAACCCCGAGAACCAGGCCGTGATTGGTTCGATGAGGGCTGAGGGCGTGGCCGACAGTGAGACACTGGCTAGAATGGGACTCGAAACCGTCATGAGGGATGATGGACATGTGTATCTGAAAAACACCAAGAAGAAATGATCCATGGTGAAGAGACATTTTTGCTGTTTCAAAGACTGTAACATGTTGTTTGAAACGAGTGTCGCTTTCAAATGGGCTTGAGGCAGAGGCGGCACCAGGGTCAAGTCTTACGAGGGACAAAAAACCCTGTCACAGTTTTTGCAACAAGCAAAAAAAAGGTCACCAGTTCTGGAAGAACACAGCTGTAATGCAAATCAATGCGACAAGCAAGAACAAAGTCGTCAGGTTTGAAGGAACATTTACGTGTATCTATGGTGAAAGTCAATGCGATGGTGCCTCGGTACATGTATGGTCGAAAATCTTAGGGGGTCTAAATTGTCAAAATAACTTTAAAACCCCCTCATTATTTGTGTTTTGAAAACCAAAGTAGGAATATACCCTGCCCCCTGTGGCCCGCCCCACCCCTTGCTTGAGTTTGTATGGGGGGGGGTGGAATCCTCGGCCTGGCACCCCAGACAAAATTAATGTCATTATGTTTTCTTTGTTCGTTTGCAAGACGTAACTGACTTTAGTTTCAAATACATCACTTTAGTGCTTTGAATGACTTTAATTCTAAAGCCCCAACACAGTATCTGAAAGTGAGTAATTTAGAGTCCCCCCCCCCCAACCTTGCAGGTTTCCTTGGTATGCTACTGTGGGTTTTTCCTATCAGATGGCAAAGAAGTGCAAGTGAAACCGGACAAAATTGATATGAAGCTGCATGAGTGCTATAATCTACCATTCTTCATCGTGGCACATGTGATTAACCCTTTTTGTGTCAGATTTGACAAAAGAAGGTGTGACGACATAATTGGTACCCTGGGATTCCAAATAGAAATCTAACATTTTGATGCATTAATTATTTATTTTTTAAACAGGTTTGATGTGATCAGCCTTTAGAATCAAATTGCAATTAGAGTTCTTTAATCTGTAATATTTCATCATTTCAAATCTACTATGTGCCTAACCATTTATTGTTGAAGATATTGTCAGATAAACAATAAAACTAGAACAGTGCTAGAAAAATAGTGTATTATTTTTCATTATTGTGTCGCCATTGTTGATAAATGTGTATTGCGTATTTAGTATGTAGGTAGTATTTAGTATCTGATTTATTGGACTATTCCCTGGTAAGAAGTAGAAACTTTTGAGCCTCAATTTCATTCTTCTTGTATCAGTTACATTCTATTTCTACCTTTCTTTGAAAGTATATATTTTTCAAAATATTCAATCACAACAATTCACGAAGTACAAAAATATATATATTCATATATTCATATATCATGCACTGATGCCACAGCCTGGTGCATGATTTTCAAGAGTAGAAGAGTGAGGAACATTTTATCATACAACCAGGACTCACTGTTTACATACTCAAAAATATTGAAACCTATCATGTGGATCATTGAGGGAAGTGTTCCATTTGGCCGAGAGCAAGTTTATAAACTGATTCCTATTTTGGTTCCTCTGCCCCGACTGTGGACTCCTGAAAATGGGAGGGGATGCCTGTGAACTTGTTAAAGATATTTCCCCTTCTCTAAAATGACGAGGATTGATTTTGCTTTTTTTCAGTTTGTATACCAATTGACAGTTGCCATACCACTATTGTGAAACTGCATTTGCCCTAGACTTTAACTTTGTAGTCCTGTTCCCCTATGCGAAATTGTGATGCTGACAATCATCCTTGCCCGTGTATTGTGTGTGTGTGTGTGTGTGTGTGTGTGTATATTATTGTACTAAACTTGTTGTGTAGTAAGTGTGTGTGTGTGTGTTGTGTGTGTGCGTGT
>JZLH01S0527083.1:9359-23030 GCA_001188425.1 Eucidaris tribuloides
CACACACACACACACACACACACACACACACACACACACACACACACACACACACACACACACACACACACACACACACACACACACACACACACACACACACACACACACACACACACACACACCACGGCACAGATACTACAGACTTTTGTCCCCTCACCTTTAATGACATTCACGCAAATTTTCAAGTGTGAATAACAAAATAGGGCCTTTCCCGATCTATCTCCAAGGCCGTATGTTCTCCAAAGGGACGATATTCTTCGTGATAAGGTCTTTACATTCAAAGTGACATTGTATTGGATTACGGATATAGATAATTACTTACCTTGTGCGTCGAAAAGCTGCGTGAAGAATTGCAGAAAGATCAGGGATAATTCGAATCTCCTTCAAAAGTGATAAATCGGTGCTTTCGAGCAGGAAGGTTAAACGGGTTCAAAAATCCAGACCGGAAGTCATTTTTGAAGGGTCAATCACCTGTCGTTTTCAAGCAGTATCATCTCCATCATCTCCCTAACCGTGAATCCCTCATCAAACCTAAATCCATGACGCCATTTCAATTCCATTTTGCGTCTATATTTTCAGAATTGCTGATCAATTTTGACGAGGACGACGCATTATTATCTTGTTTTCTGCTAAATTAGCCTATACACGAATCCGCTTCCGTCATTAGGATCACACGTCAGGCGAAAAAGTTCATATGACCGGTCTTAAACCCTTTGAATACGTGTCAAAAACGATACATCAACTTTTATGATTATAGGTGCAAGGGACAAATGAAAAGGGTACAGATGTCACTATTAGTTTCTTTGATTTGCCTCATACACTCATACACGTTCTAGCTCAACACCATAATTTTCGCTGGCCTTAATATTAGCGGAATAATTTACCGCCAGACAGTAAATTTGTCCACTATTTGTTTCTAACCCTTCCACGTAAAATATATCTCGGACACGTTTATGCTCGATCAAGCTCCACATAACTACAATACAACAAAACTTCAATTAAGACCATGTTTATACATACCCTCTAAATCAATTGCTACTATGTTTACTATGCTGTAATGACTAAAACATATCTATAATGTTTGTATCCAATAAATACTTGTCATATTGGACCACAGTATCTATTCCCTCGCCTTTCTCATCCTCTCTTTGCCTCGACAGTTTCCCTCTGTGTATGTCTGCCTACATACCTCATAGTCTGATTGATCTCAGCTATCTGTTATCTTCCTTCTACAGTGTGTCTCAAAAATAATTGTGCAAGTGAAAAGCGCCCTCTTTGGTAATGAGAAATACATTTTTGTGACGTCATGCTTATATCATCATCAAGGGCATAGTCTTAGCTTTCAAATGCCGTTTGTTCTGTTTAGTTTGCTTGTTTTAATCCTGAGATATGTTCAGTTAACAATGAACAGGTAAAATCACAAATGTGCCACTTTCACTACAGTCAGTAATAGCATCAGGCCCTCTTCCAGTAAAAGTAACACAATTGTGATTCCACCCTTTTGTTGTTTATAACATATCTTGAGATTAAAACAAGCAAATTGAACAGAACAAACAGCATTTGAAAGCTAAGACTTTGTTCTTGACGTTGACGAAAACTTAAGTCACAGCAGTATTTTCTAACTGTCAAAAATGGCGCTTTTCACTTGAACAATTTTTTGAGACGTGTTGCAGCATTTTTCAAAAACATTGTGCAAGTAAAAAGCGCCCTCTTTGGCCATAAGAAAATACTCTTGTGACATGATGTTTACAATAACGTCAAGGAAATAGTCGTAGCTTTCAAATGTCATTTGTTCTGTTCAATTTGCTTGTTTTAATCACAAGATATGCTGTAAAAAGCAAAGGGTAGAATCACAATTTTGTCACTTTTACAAGGGACTGTAGCAAAAGTGGCACAATTGTGATTTTACACTTTCTTATTTAAATTAATATATCTCAAGATTAAGGAAAGCAAATTGAACAAAATTAATAGTAATGAAAGCTAAGACTATGCTCTTGAGGTTGATGTAAGCATCATGTCATAAGAGTATTTTATAATTGCCAAAAAGGGCGGTTTTCACTTGCACAATATTTTTGAGACACACTGTATATGGGACTTACTAAGCTCTGCTTTTCTTAGACTTCTTCACAACTCTTGCTTACATCTGATCTTTAAGCTGATCTTATTCTGATAAAATGTTGGAAATGTTCACTTTTTCCTTTTTGTAATCCATTATGCTTGTATGTAATCGTTACTTCTTTTAGATTTTATTTATGATGAATGAAATACATGGGAAACTGAAATTACACTAAGCCTGTTACTCTATTGATTATATTCACATCACATATTATCAGATATGTTAGGATTGCTGAGTTTGTGGAATAAAACGAAGAACGTTAAGTTTTGAATTCAAGTTGATAACTTTCTTGAAAGGTAGAGAAGACTACTTAGTATATTCGAATAATGGATTTTGAAAGTATGCGAAGTTTCGGTGGAACATTCCAAAGAGGAAATATAATACTATTATATGAGCATTGTAGATGTTCTCAATACTTTCAGTATTCTATATAATGTTATATCCAGATCTCCGTCTTTCTTGTATTGCATTTATTAAAAAAAATGAAGTAATGTGATTTGGAATATATCGCGTTCATATTTCTCGTTGTACTTGCCATTAATGTCAGTCCTTGGAATGGTGTTTTGAGATAAAGTATCTAAACGGTTCTGCATCGGGCTGCAAACACGAATGCGTACACGAATTGAGCTGTCCGAGCACATACCTCGGCATAATTCGTTTTGGTGACGCAGATAACTCGATAAATGCACGTGATTTATGCCACGATTGGCAAAATTCATGGTGCATGGCGTTATAAATGTGCCTTATTACCGTTCCTACGCGTGATTAACCGCGGCCGTTGGAGCGGGAGGTTTACAAATAATGAAGTGTTATAGCGCCAATATTTTCGATTGTCGCGATAGAACACACCGAATATGAGTTTGTGGATAGTTAGAGTTGCTAATTCCTCACGTGCCCGCGTTAAGCAAGTTGTATGACATATCAAACATAAGCCAAAATTCAGTCACGTATGTGCGTATCAAACCAGTAAACCCATTCGTATAAACATATTCATCTCACCTATCCGTGTGTATAGAAACTTTGATCTCGAAAAGCTATAAGCAAATAAACAAGACGACGACGAAATCCCATTTCTGTATTTAATGCTTGTTTTATGAGGTTGACTAATCCTATACTCCGCCCCCAAGTCATTCGTTTCGCCTATACACTGCAGGTAATTATATCACTTCGACCAATTCGAGAATTATCCGTCATTGATGCTGAATCCACTCCAGCGAAAGGTTAGTGCAAACATGCGGCATTTATTGCTTCTTAAAGTGGATCTTACCCAGATCCCACTCGACGTCCTCTTAATATGCTGGCTAAATTAAAGAAATAAATTGAGTATATGGAAAAGTATCGATTGATTAAAACGAAAAGAAGAGTGCAACATCTCGTTTGCCACTGCCCTGAGCGAGAACATGCCGTGCATAATTAACCGAACGTGCAGCATGTTAATTAAGACCAAAATAGAGATTTAGAAAGTGCTATTTGGCATTTGTTTTTTTTCGTTCACCGTCATTCTCATGTGTCTCGGTTGATCGTGTTGTTTCCACATTAGAATTTAGTTTCATGCTGTTAATTAGGGGAGTATCAAGTGACTCGTTTTGTAATCCATAACATCCCCACTGACGCCCCAGTCAGAGGAAGCAAATCCCCCCGGATCCGTCCCGGTACATTATGACATGAGGAGTGTGTCGAGCACATGAGAGCGCAGCATGTGCACCAGTCATATTAGTTCTCAAGAGTTCGAGCTATAAATATCGCATCGATGGCACTGACGTACGCGTAATTAAAACTACATTTTAAGACTAATGTACTGTAAAAATCGTGTTTAGAAAGTGAGAGTAAAGATGTGTTTAGAGAAATGTACGATTGGGTTATTAACACTTAGTGTTAAGATATTGGACATTGATGTGAAGTGATTTGACACATCACGTATAACCTCATGCAGAACATGTACAAAGTGATAGCAAGAATGCGTTTAGGAAGGGGTTTATTCGTCTATGACAGTTTTTAAAGACAGTGTAAGTCTTGACAAATATCATGTGGAGGTGCTCTACGATATAATTTATAGAAAGAGAGCAAAGTGGTAAAAAAAAAACAGATTTGGATACACATGTAGATCGTTACGCCGCTTTTCCAAGACCGTTAAAACAATTTATCGAGTCATATCACTAGCAGTTTACATTAATTAATCGGAAGGTGCACCATATCATGATATTTAAACGTAGTGTTTCTGTAAATTCGTTCTTTTGATCCTTTTCTTCTGTGGACATAACTGAAATTTGTAAATATTAATGGTCGTTCCTCCAACGTTGTCATGACGTCCACATCACATGTATATTTCATTCGGAAAAACGACAAATGACAAAAATACTTTTCAACTTCAATAAACATTCATATAAAAGTCTGAATACATGCTCCACGAAAATACTCTTTAGTGATATACGTATATGCAGGGGCGTAGCTACGGGGGGGGGGCTGGGGGCACGTGCCCCCTCACAAATTTCGTGTGCCCCCAGGTGCCTCCACAAAAATTATGACCGGGAAAAAATTTTGATCTGGTATTTGGAGGGAAAAAATAAAACATTTGGACCTGGGATTTGGAGAATTTTTTTTTCGTCACTACCACCCCCCCCCACCCTCCTCCCCTGCTTAGCGAGTTTTCGGCGACTGACGTGACCGGGAAACATTTTAGACCTGGGATTTGGAGATTAAAAAAAAAATCGTCACTACACCCCCCCCCCCCCCGCTGAGCGAGTTTTCGGTGGCTGGCGTGACCGGAAAAATAATTGACCTGGGACTTGGTGCCCCCCTACAAAATTTCAAGGCTCCCCCAGTGCCCCCCTGCTGAAAAAAATCCTAGCTACGCCACTGCGTATATGCACTGTAAAAACTGTGTTTAGCGAGTAAACGCTTTTCTAAACACCTTCTTGCTCTCACATTGTAAACTTGTTCAGAGGCTAAACCCCGTGTGTCAAATCACTAAACATCGGTATCCAATTTCTATACACTATGTGTCAATAATCTAAGCGTACATTTTCTAAACACATCTTTGCTATCATTTCTAAGCACTAATGTTTAGGTCCTAAAGGCTAAACACGCTTTTTACAGTGGGTGATTTCAAGTTCGGTGTTGAAATCTGGTGTTGGTGTTGTAAGATCACCAACACCGGCTGTAACACCGTACTTGAAGTCAAGCCTGGTGTCGGGGCTGACCTCGGAAATTATGACGTAATTCCAGAAGTTGGTGTTTAAGCTGGTGTGGAAAATCGTCTGCTGAACCGAGTACTGTGGTTGGTGTTTGTGATTTACGTGTAATTTTCCCATTCATCAACACTAAACCCTAGGGATTAGGAAATTCGTGACTTCAAGTTCGGTGTTGGTGTTGGTCTTGTTATTGGCAGAGCTGACATGCGCGTGTGTATTGGCTATGGATTAACTTCACCGTGCGACACAAACCGCGGAAATTACCTTTTCCCCTTAAAAAATTACATAATTCGCCAAATTGATATTAAACTTCCATAAAGGAATAGAAAAAAGAAACTTCAATTGCCTTTCAGATTCATGCAAGTTTTGTGGCAGGCAGTATTGATTTGGTGTTATGTTTGTAACATTTGTCCAAAAATTTCGGCCATCGGCGTAACTTTCAGCCAACACCATGAATCGCGCGTGACGTCACTCGGTGTTATGTGATCGATAGTGCAATCGGTATCGTCTGCTTAAACCGAGCTCAGTGTTGGAGCTCGGTTTAGCAGACGATTTTGTTTCCTCAACACTAACACCAACACCAACACCAACACCGAACTTGAAATCACCCAGTGTGTGTAAGTGGATGAGCGAGTAACCGTACAAAATTGTTTTCCCCTTCTCATCGTTCTGTTTCACCAATTACTTGTACTCTTGTACTGATGTTCCTTTCCTAATTACGCATATTTATCATTACATTAGTAAACGCTTCATTTCAGGCTTTACTGCATGCAGCCATTTTTGATACCCATTTTCCAATTATTTTACCTCCTTGACATGTATTAGGTTCATTTTGGGACTATGAATACATTTGGCAATCATGAATTGCAATGAATGTCTACGTGTGAAGGATAATAAACAGCGAACACGATCAAATTTCGTATATCGTCTATTTTAAAAACGAATTAAATCTATATCTCTGTCACTAATAAATGAAATAAACAGAGGCTGAATCAATCATTTAAAATAATTCTTATCTACAAATGTCAAATGGCGATTAAGGCATTAGTAGACAATGGGATATATATTCTTCATGATATTACAAAAAAAATGTATAATCTTTAAAAAGAAACGTGACTTCATGACATGGATTTTTAATGTTTTTATGAATTTATAGCTATTCAATAGCTAGGAAAAATTATATAGACAAACATTATTATTTTGTTCAATCACTGTAGGCCTAATAGACTTAACAAAATGTCAGAGGTGAAGAGACCGATCAAGGACCGTGGAACTGATAAAAGGGACAACTTGCATTTCAGTATAGACTAAAATGTACGTATCTGGTGTGACAACCACGAACATTAGTGACACTTTGGTAGACAAATTGGGGTAATAAGATCCTTTACGACGCGTTGGGGAATACTTTCACCCTTACTACGGTTTACAGAAAGCCTACGGCAAGGATTACCGCCGGTAAACTGTAGACGACCCAATCGTGGACCCTACCACTTCCTTGGTGTAAGCAAGGAGGGTGGGGGGATTGAGGTGGGAGGGCCTTACGACCCCCCCCCATAAAAAAAATCAAAAGGTCCTCATTTTTTTTCCAAAGACACTTATTTTTCGAGGGCCTTTTCACAATGGCATAAATGAAAAAACTCGATCGGGCACACTTTTATCACATCTTGCTCTTATTTCATTTACAAAAAAGTCCAGAAATCACGACCCACTCGACAAAAATCCTGGATACACCCCTGCACGTGTGGTAGGGTACACGATCCAATAGATCCCCGTAGATGCTAAGTCGGGACAACTCGGATAATTAAGCAATGCACGAGTAACCTTGTTTAATTGGCTGTATAGAGGAAGTTTTGGCCGACACGTACATCGGGCGCTGCCATATTGAGAAACCCTAGAATTGACGCTGCGGAACAAAACGTGATGTCGCAAGATCTATAATCTTTGCAGATTACCCTAGTCGTATAACGCTTGTAAAAGAGCTGTCCGAACACAGTTTAAGGCACCTGCCCAAACCATGATAGCTCCTCGGTCGATTTACTAACCACAGCTTGCGTCATATCGTTCCGATATCGGTCTGTAGACAAGTACTCGTAGGAAATATAGCGAGACTCGTTCTTGAGCTAATGACCCTTCTTTCACGTTGACATCTTACTCAACGGATAGATATACTCCCTGTTTTTCGGGGGGGGGGTTCTTGTAGAAATATCTCCCTACTCTCAAAGGAAAATCATGTTAAATATATCAGTTTATTGGAAATTTTGTCCAAAAGAAAATACGTGACCATAATAGTGACAATGACTATGGAAAGCTCTATTACAAATACGATTAGCAAATGCGTTCCTAAAGGTACTTTTATTCTTCTTCAAAATTTCCAACCGTCGCCATTGCAATCTTTCCCGCGAGGGAGAAAAGGCGTTGACCGATATCATCCACCTGTTCTCGATCGACATCCGGTGCTTCGTCTACGAACGGAGGTGCCTTTACTGAAGAAAGCGACGTTGAGAAACCGCAAGTGTCGACTCAGGTCGACATCTACGTCTGTTCCGAACACTATACCAGGGTGTTGTTACCAGTCTATTCCATATAGAGGTGTTTCTTATAGGCACGTCATTTGTCATTTGTCAGAGAGAGAAGGACAAATGAACAAGTACTGGGCCGAGCTGGCACTTGCAGACGGCATATCAAGACTCTTATTATAAGATAGATCCGTTTTCTTGGACATGTTTTGAGAAAACAGCAGCTGAGGACCTTGCGCTTACAGGAAAGATAGAGGGCCGGAGATCACAAGGGAGGCAATGCCTTACGTACTTAGGATGGCTGCAGAATGCCACTGGTATCTCTCGAACTCTTCAAGCGCTGCAAGAATAGAGAGGAAGACGTGATTGTCGTCAATGTCTGAATCTGATATGGCACCTCGATTGATTGACAGGCACGCCAAATAGTACTTTGCCACTCCTTGCACAGTGGCTACCACTACGTATGATTGGGCAATATCACAATGCCACCATTGCGTTGAGGTTCCATCAGTCTTACCTGTTTGCTTGTCATCTACGGTGTAGTAGGTGTCACTTCCCCTTTCTTAAAAAGTGGACCATTTTCGTAAGATCATTACATAAATAATGAATCCACTGGAAATCCATTCCTTTCTACGTTCCTAATTGCTATAACTTGTGAATTAGTTGGCCCTGTTTCTTTCCAACCATGCACCATTTATGTGGCTCACGTTCAGAAACTTTGGAATTAGTATGGTTTCGATTGCCAAACATTTGTTTAACTTTTCTCACATTTATTCTTGCGGTAACCTATGTCAGGCTTCTTTTTTGAATTTCACCTTTCCTAAAGTGTAAAATCTCATACAATTCCCTTCCTAGGTAGACAAACCTTACAATCTACCTTATTCCTAGATACATTCAATAAACGTGGTGCTTCATGTTAATTAATACTCTTAATCTGTTAGAGACTCAGTACTAGATATCTCGGGCTGGGGTCTATAGAAATGCGTGTTATAGCGAACATTAAATCGTCTCCAACGGGTAAACTTTCGTTCATCCACAACCAAGTCTCCTAGTTTCCCCTTTTCTAGTGTCAACTTATTCTACAACAGTATATTTCTCTCATATAGCAGTAAAAGATCCATTAACTCGAGCCGAGTGTATGGGCACGTGGAGGTACACTAATCCAATTACAAGAGTACGATAAAAAAAAATCAATTACCACAATTGCAGCTGCACTTTCTTAAATGTTGTCATTAATATAACGACTGCGGTTCACGTCGAAATTGGAGTAACTCACCTGATTAGCGGTATAGACTTCAAAGCATGGGTGACCCAATTCCCTCTGATATCTGGACATTAGTATTGACAAAACAACGTTGATAAGAAGTGCGGTGCTTGCTTCTGACCAAAGTGGCTTCATTGATATTTTGAGTGAGATTTCGAGCCCTTTTCGATCACGATATTATAATATATTAATATTAATTTCTCTAGTTTCTGTCCGCAAAGTGATTAATATGTTGAGTAATCAATCGATATATCAACCAATAAATCAATAAATGAATGGATGAATGAATGAACGAATTGATTAATTAATTAATCAATCAATCAATACACCTAAATGATACAGACATGTTTTCTCCTCGTCCTTTTCGCATGCTTATTCGATTTAACTATTAAAGGGCTCTTGCATTTGAGGATTTTTATGATCTCACAATCACGATTCCTCTATTATCATTGAGCTCTGCTTATGATAGGGGCCGCCAGTACTTTTCTATTCATATAATTACTGTCATATATATACTTTACAGACATTAATACATATTGTACTTATTTTTTTAATTGACCATATATTATCATAATTATTGTCTGGTTTTGTTGGATGAAATGTCATGATTCCGTGTTTATTATATGTTATTGTTTCAATCGAATTTGGAAAATGCCGAAATCAAATCTATCTATCTATCTATCTATCCATCCATCATTTTCCTATCGGTCGGACAATTTATCATACTATAAGGGACTATAAGTCTCTGCAAGTATATATTTCTACTGGATCTAGTATTATTAGTGGTATTATTTGCTTTCATAGACCATCTCGATCTAATTAAATGTGACTGACCTCTCGTGATGGATTTTTTTAAAGCAAAATATAAAAAATCAAACAGAATACATCAAAATATGCAAATATTCTGTATCCATATTTGTGTCATTGATAATCCTATCATACTGGATGTCAATGACCTGACAAAATACCCCATGTATCGAACAACGTTATTCGCAATATATTCACTGGAGCATATAATCAACATCTGTGCTTTCCCGTTCAAAAATCCAACGTCAACAGACTTACTGCACATTATCGCTAAGTGCCAAGAGACTAAACTAACTTATTGTGTGCATGTGCATGTATATGCATCGGGTTTATGTTTTTTTGTTTGTTTGGTTGTTTTTATTTCAGTTTAAGACAGAAAGAATTGTTTTCATTTCAATTTAAGACAGAGAGAATTGTTTTTATTTCAGTTTGAGACAGAAGGAATTGTGACGGATCTTAACAATTGTGTGATTGTTGTTTTTGATGTTTCGGAAATGAGAACAATATCCGCAATTTGTATAACGGTACATGCCTCTTTTTGGTTAAGTGGTACCGTCTTTGTACAAAAGAAGAATGAGTGAAATTAGAAAAAGTATAATTGTTGACGCAGGAACAAAAGATGACGGTCTTTAGAATTGCAACGGCGATTAATCGGACGTCACACCCCATCGTACTTTTCTGCCGGTCAGGGGCGTCGATCCTGGGGTTGGGGGCAAACATATCCCCTCCCCAATAATTTTGACGACTTGAAAAAATCATAAAACGTCATGCAAAATTATATTTAAAAATCAATGTGAGGTACTATAAACCATAATACTTAACATACTAACTTTGCAATTTTGCGGCGCGCCGAAAATTTTGACATTTCCCCCCCCCCATCCGAAAAATGGAACAACGCCGCTGCTGTCTCGCCTTATATAGACCGACAGAGGAACCGAACTAAATACATATCGACGCACAATAGCCTGTCCTACTTAATTATAGCAAATAGAAATGACGGCGTTCCGGACAGTAAACGCGGGTCTTCATTTTGGTTTTGTCCCCGAACAATTTCTTCATTAAGCCTATATCGTGGATCAAATTTTAAGAAATCAAAGCAGCTACCTTTATCTGTTCACCTCCTTTGATCATATATTTTCTTTTCATGATAAACGCTTTTTTGATAATGACCACAGGACATGAAAAATCGGACGCTATTAACCTTTCATTTCGCCTCATTACCTACGACTTGACTATTTTAAACAAGGAAATCAATTTCAATCAAACTTCAACCTACTTTAAATGTTAGAAATCAGACGCTGCTTATTGTCAGGTATTAACCCCAAAGTACAAGCAATCAATACGAATTAAATGCAAATTGCAAGGGAACAGAGAGTTGTTCTAAATGTGGATTTGTCAATTCTCATCGACCTCCAGGCGAGCATGTCTTACACTTCCAAATTGTGTAGAAAATAAACGAAAATAAAACATACAACTCGTTGCTTGCTGGCTGTGTAAATAATCAATGCTCCCATTGCCCGTTGGAGACGAATTGATTTCACTATAACGCACATTTTCCATAGACCCCCAACACGAGTTAACTCGTACTTAGACTCCAACGGATTAATGAAGAGCGGGGCACCTGCAACACGAGCGAAGACGAAAAGGCATTGTATAGAAGGCCAGCTTGTTCAGAAACATCACCAGCTACGTAACCTCGGACTTACGTATCAAAAATAGTAACGTCACTCAATTGGCCAATCAGAATCATCTTTATAACGTAACGTAACTAATAAGCATGGGGTTAAAGACGTATACACACGTGTTTTTCTGATGTTACGTATCTACATGATCATTTGGCCAATCAGAATCAATTTTTTCACTAGCTTTTCACCAGTTATATAGTTACGTAAGTATCCAATATGATTACGTAAGTATCCAATATAGTTACGTAAGTATCCAATATAGTTACGTAAGTATCCAATATAGTTACGTAAGTATCCAATATAGTTACGTAAGTATCCAATATAGTTACGTAAGTAACTTATTTGTCACGTTACGTTATAAAGATGATTCTGATTGGCCAATTGAGTGACGTTACTGTTATATACGTAAGTCCGAGGTTACGTAGCTAGTGATGTTTCTGAATAGGTTGGCCAACTATAACATTGGGAACATGAAGACGTGTTCTTTTTATTCTTAAATCTCTTAAAGAGAGATGAGATGATTGACTTAAACATCAACAAAGAGAACGAATTAAAACGGAATCACAAAGACTAAAAAACACTTGTTGACCGGCTTGTTGGCTCCCGGCTACATACTTCTGCAAAATGATATTGTTGTTGTTTCAACATAAAATTTGTATGTGTGTATCAACAAAATTGAATGATACAGTGTTGTTCAATATTGTCATGATTACAGCATACCACTTATTACTATACAACCACAACAATACTTATATAACTACTTCTACTACTTCTACTGCTGCTTCTACTCCTCCTCCTCCTACTATTACTTCTACCACTACTACTACTACTACTACTACTACTACTACTACTACTACTACTACTACTACTACTATTATTATTCTTACTATTACTACTACTACTACTACTACCACTACTATTATTATTACTACTACTACCACCACTATTACTACCAGTACCACCACTTCTACTACTCTTGCTACTACAGATACTACTCCTACTACTCCTACTACTACTACTACTACTACTACTACTACTACTACTACTACTACTACTACTACTGTTACTACTACTACTACTACTACTACCGCTACTACTACTACTAATACTACTACTACTACTACTACTGTTAATGTTACTACTACTACTACTACTACTACTAAACCTTCTATTAATTTTGCTTCTACCATTATTACTTCTACTTTTACGACTACCACTATTACCGCTATTACTAACATTTCTACTCTTTCTACTATTGCAGATACTACTACTTCTACTACTACTACTACTATACTACTACTACTACTATTGCTACTACTACTACTATTACTACTACTACTACTACTACTACTATCACTACTACTACTATTACTTCTACTACTATTACTACTACTACTACTACTACTACTACTACTACTACTATCACTACTACTACTATTACTTCTACTACTATTACTACTACTACTACTACTACTACTACTACTACTTCTATTATTACTACTACTACTATCACTTCTACTACTATTACTACTACTACTACTAGTACTACTACTACTACTACTATTACTACTAATTCTACTACTGCTACTACCACTTCTACTACTATACTAGTACTACTACTTCAAAGTAAGCTTCTTATTACAGTGTTAAAATTTTCCCCAAACCACTTGCTCGCTAAAATCTCTTGCCGAATTAGCATAACATGTGCACTTTAAACTTAATTGTACCAAAAAGTACGTGAACACAAAATCAAGATCAATATTATCTTCTGGAAAAGAAGTAAATTATATACGTATACGATTCAAAATAAATTCTGAAATACTTCTGTAATTTCGATAAAATGATGGCTGAAAAACGACAGCATACGAGACAAAAACGTTGGTCTCTTATGGGACTGAGTAGAATTATCACGTCATCGCAATAAATACTACAGTGCGTCCAAGAAAAAAAAACACAGAACCCTGAAACAAAAGCTTATTGTACGGAAGCAATGGGGTGTATTATTATTATTAAACACATGTTCAAAATAAACTTTGATTTAAGTTCTTTTAAATGATACTTTAAGAAAACTTGTTTATTCATGCATCTG
>JZLH01S0527083.1:23055-36501 GCA_001188425.1 Eucidaris tribuloides
GGTTGAAAAATTCCGCTGATTTAAAAGTTAGAGAACATTCAGGAAACATTCTTTTAAAGACGCCTTGAGACTGAATTATGTAAGGCAAAAGGAATACAATCACTTTTTATTCGTGTCATTACTTGTTTGAAATATTTTATTTATTTATTATGTATTTTTTGAGGCTTTCTTTGAGCAGGGTAACCCATCAGTAGTTAAATACTGCTATTCTCGGAGGCTGCATCAACGAGATAACATACATGTAACAAATACAATATAACACAAAGAATAGAAGACAGAACATTAAATAACATATGTTCCTCATAAAGAGTCATAGAATAGCAAATATAAGCGCGAAAGATACTTTATAGACCTTAACAGCAATTAAGAAATTAATATCAAGTCTTGAATATACGGGGATGCTTGACAATTCAAATTAGTTTTCAATAATCGGTTATTAATTAGTTTTCTCTTCAAACTGAATTAGTAATTTGTTTATGATTATTATTCTCGAAACAGTTTGTGACTTTTTCAAACAACGCTACCTGCAAACATGTATGTGTCATAAATTTGTGTAATGTGTGCAGGCAAGAATACATTTTTTTCAGCAGGTCTTGATGATTCAACATATTCTGAAATTTATATATGACTGACATGCCTCGTCAATTTCTCTTCTTTTTTTAGGCTCATGCTATTTAGATGACTTTTGGCTTTTTCATCTCTGATCAAATGCAAAAAACAATGTTCTTCGTGTTCGCGGGAGAATACATTGCCCCGCTTACCGCTGTAGATTTAATGTAGTTCTACCTTAAAATATCATGCACTTCTTGGCATTTCACCGCACGTGTTGACATATACTAACTAGTCGTCGAACTGGAAATCTGGAATAACCTGCAATCATCGAGGACATCTCGGAGTTACACTTAAGGAGAATATCAAGAATGATATGCACTGCGTCCAGACCAAAAAAAAAACCAGAACCCTAGAACAAAACACTTATGTGTGGAAACAATGGGCATATGATTGCAAAAACATGTTCAAATAGATTATGATTATGCTTTTTCAAATGAACATTAGCAAACCTATTTATATACATCTTTGATTACCATGACTTTGAACATTTAATGTCAACACATTTGCTACACTTTTTGGTTTTGACACTGTGGCACATCAGAAACAGAAAGAGATTGACACATGGTGTACACAGTGTCAAAGCCAAAAAGTGTAGCAAATTGTTTTTGAACTTTAATGTTTAAAGTCTGGGACTCAGACCAATCAGAATCATCTTTATAACGTAACGTAACTAATAAGCATGGGGTTAGATACGTATACACACGTGTTTTTCTGATGTTACGTATCTACATGATCATTTGGCCAAACAGAATCAATTTTTTCACTAGCTTTTCACCAGTTATATAGTTACGTAAGTATCCAATATGATTACGTAAGTATCCAATATAGTTACGTAAGTATCCAATATAGTTACGTAAGTATCCAATATGGTTACGTAGGTATCCAATATAGTTACGTAAGTAACTTATTTGTTACGTTACGTTATAAAGATGATTCTGATTGGCCAATTGAGTGACGTTACTGTTATATACGTAAGTCCGAGGTTACGTAGCTAGTGATGTTTCTGAATAGGTTGGCCAACCATAGCATTGGGAACATGAAGACGTGTTCTTTTCATTTTTAAATCTCTTAAAGAGAGATGAGAAAAATGATTGACTTAAACATCAACAAAGAGAACGAATTAAAATGGAATCACAAAGACTAAAAAACACTTGTTGACCGGCTTGTTGGCTCCCGGCTACATACTTCTGCAAAATGATATTGTTGTTGTTTCAACATAAAATTTGTATGTGTGTATCAACAAAATTGAATGATACAGAGTTGTTCAATATTGTCATGATTACAGCATACCACTTCTTACTATACAACCACAACAATACTTATATAACTACTTCTACTACTTCTACTGCTGCTTCTACTCCTCCTCCTCCTACTACTTCTACCACTACTACGACTACTACTACTACTACTACTACTACTACTACTACTACTACTACTATTATTAATATTATTATTACTACTACTACTACTACTACCACTACTACTACTACTACCACTACTATTATTATTACTACTACTACCACTACTATTACTACCAGTACCACCACTTCTACTACTCTTGCTACTACAGATACTACTCCTACTTCTATTATTATTACTACTACTACTACTACTACTACTACTACTATTCTACTACTACTACTTCTACTACTACTACTACTACTACTACTACTACTACTACTACTACTACTGTTACTACTACTACTACTACTACCGCTACTACTACTACTACTACTACTACTACTACTACTGTTAATGTTACTTCTACTACTACTACTACTACTACTACTACTGTCAATGTTACTTCTACTACTACTACTACTAAACCGTCTTCTATTAATTTTGCTTCTACCATTATTACTACTACTTTTACGACTACCACTATTACCGCTATTACTAACATTTCTACTCTTACTACTATTACAGATACTGCTACCACTACTACTATACAACTACTACTATTGCTACTACTACTACTATTACTACTATTACTTCTACTACTATTACTACTACTACTACTACTACTACTATTACTACTACTATTACTTCTACTACTATTACTACTACTACTACTATTACTACTAATTCTACTACTACTACTACTACTACCACTACTACTACTATACTAGTACTACTACTTCAAAGTAAGTTTCTTATTACAGTGTTAAAATTTTCCTCAAACCACTTGCTCGCTAAAATCTCTTGCCGAATTAGCATAACATGTGCAATTTAAACTTAATTGTACCAAAAAGTACGAGAACACAAAATCAAGATCAATATTATCTTCTGGAAAAGAAGTAAATTATATACGTATACGATTCAAAATAAATTCTGAAATACTTCTGTCATTTCGATAAAATGATGGCTGAAAAACGACAGCATACGAGACAAAAACGTTGGGTCTCTTATGGGACTGAATAGAATTATCACGTCATCGCAATAAATACTACAGTGCGTCCAAGAAAAAAAAACCACAGAACCCTGAAACAAACTAAAGCTTATTGTACGGAAGCAATGGGGCGTATTATTATTAAACACATGTTCAAAATAAATTTTGATTTAAGTTCTTTTAAATGATACTTTAAGAAAACTTATTTATTCATGCATCTGTGAGTACCATGACTTTGAACATTAAATGTCAAAAACAATTTGCTACACTTTTTGGCTTTGACACTGTGTACACCATGTGTCAATCTCTTTCTGTTTCTGATGTGCACAGTGTCAAAACCATAAAGTGTAGCAAATTGTGTTGACATTAAATGTTCAAAGTCATGGTAATGAAAGATGTATGCATAAATAGGTTTGCTTAATGTGTCATTTGAAAAAGCATAAGTCATAATCTATTTTGAACATGTTTTTGCAATCATGTGCCCCATTGTTTCCACACAATAAGTGTTTGTTCTAGGGTTCTGGTTTTTTTTTTGGTCTGGGACGCAGTGCATATCATTCTTGATATTCTCCTTTAAGTGTAACTCCGAGATGTCCTCGATTGATTGCAGGTATATCCCAGATTTCTCCAGTTCGACGACTAGTTAGTATATGTCACACGTGCGGTGAAATGCCAGAAGTGCATGATATGTTAAGGTAGGAACTACATTAAATCTACCAGCGGTAAGCGGGGCAATGTATTCTCCCGCGAGAACGGAAGAACATTGTTGCATTTTGATCAGAGAATGAAAAAGCCAAAAGTCATCTAGAAATAGCATGAGCCTAAAAAAGAAGAGAAATGTGACGAGGGCATGTCAGTCATATATAAATTTCAGATATGGTTGACATCAAGACCTGCTGAAAAAATGTATTCTTGCCTGCACACATTATCACAAATTTATTGACAAGCGTACATGTTTGCAGGTAGGCTTGTTTGAAAAAGTCACAAACTGTTTCGAGAATAATAATCATAAACAAATTACTAATTCAGTTTGAAGGAGAAAACTAATTAATAACCGATTATTGAAAACTAATTTGAATTGTCAAGCATCCCCGTATATTCAAGACTTCGATATTAATTTCTTAATTGCTATTAAGGGCTATAAAGTATCTTTCGCGGTTATATTTTGCTATTCTATGACTCTTTATGAGGAACATATGTTATTTGAATGTGTACTGTCTTTCTTATTCTTTGTGTTATATTGTATTTGTTTTACATGTATGTTATCTCGTTGATGCAGGGCCTCCGAGAATAGCAGTATTTAACTACTGATGGGGTTACCCTGCTCAAAGAAAGCTCAAAAAATACATGAGATAAATAAATAAAATATTTCAAACAAGTAATGACCCGAATAAAATAGTGATTGTATTCCTTTTGCCTTACATAATTCAGTCTCAAGGCGTCTTTAAAAGAAATGTTCCGAGATGTTCTCTAACTTTTAAATCAGCGGTAATTTTTCAACCACTATCATTTTAAATTTCACGCTTTCGGCTGTAACATCAGGGCATAATAATCTCGTAACATAATTCCTAGAGGTCGGTTTCTGGATCTTTTTTGGGGGGGTGGGGGAGGAGGGAGGTGGAGTGGGGGTATGTGTTTTGCGCACTGGATGGGCACACAATCAAGTGTTCCATCTATTTTTCTTGGGGTGGTGGAAAGATGCAATTACGTTTTCCCATCTCCCTTTTAAACTTTCAATTTTCTTTTTTTAGTTACAGGGAGTGGGGGACGTGCCCCTACACCACCCCTTTGATACTTCATGTAACACCACCTAGCCTGTTCAACTGTTTTAAAATTTAATACTGACCACACTCTCATATGTTTTGCTGTCCATGCAAGATGAACTTGACACTTTATAAATCATGACCCTCCATACAACTTTAATGATGTCATTACAGAATTCAATATGTTACCGACAAGGATTGATCATTGTTAGCAAAGACATGCCACTGAATTGAAACAGAGGTTGAAATATTTTCTGGAACGAGAATTTGATTGGATATGTCTTCCACAAATGTCAAAGCCGAATGATTGCCGGATGTAATTAATTAATTAATTATCTATTTAATTAATTGCAAAATTATTTAATTAAAAAACTTTTTTTTATTTATATTTATCTATTCATTTATTCTGTTACCCTTTTTTATTTATGTATTCATTTATCTATTGCAACCTGGCTGAATGCATTATGATCATTTTTCTTCATAATCTTTCAGGTGAAACATTTCTGTTGATGATGTAAATACGGGATGAATAAAGAAATTTGTACAAGTTAGCTTCTTTTGACGAAATGACAATGATCAATTGATAAAAGATAATGCATTATTATAAATCATAAATTCATTATGATGGTAATAACACCAAAGAAGCAACAACGTTCATCATGAGGCCATTTTCTGACATTAAACTTTAATTACTATATAGTATATCTATCTATCTATCTATCTATCTATCTATCTATCTATCTATCTATCAATCTGTCTGTCTATCTATCTATGTATCTATGTATCTATGTATCTATGTATCTATCTATCTATCTATCTATCTATCTATCTATCTATCCACGAAGAGAGGGAGCTTGGCAAAGCAAGCAAGAGGGAAAGGAAGAGAGAACAACTTGTGGAAGGCAAGGGACAAATACTTCACAGCTGTGTATCGATAATGAAGGCGGTACAGTCCCAAATCTCACTTTCAATCAGTTTGCCCAGAAACGTTTCCGTCTTCCTCCCTCGTCTAGCCTAGATTAATACCCTCGTTTAAGTTCCGTTTCTAACTTCTCTTAGGGCTGCATCTCGGGATAATCTAGTGCAGCTTTCTTCTGAGCCCTCTTACCTTCATCACGTCTGTTCGCGTAATCCAATTCCACTCCCACGCCGTCGTAAAAGATCCTGATCAAGCCTGATCCCGAGGTTTACCCCCTGTCTTAACCCCTTTTCTGCCTATATTCACTGATTAGTTAATTAGACAGCGCGCGCGCACACACACGCGTACACACATAAACACCCTAACACACATACACATACACACACACATACACATACACATACACATGCGTGTGTGTATGTGTTTGTATGTGTGTGTTTAGTTAACACTGTCTAATGAAGATGTGAACATTATGCTGAATGGTAACGACGATACAGCCCAGACGCCATACCCAACAGGGCGATGGAATTCAAACACTGGTCTGCAAATGCACACTGACACACATACACACACACACACACACACACACACACACACACACACACACACACACACACACACACACACACACACACACACACACAACACACACAACACACACACTACACACACACACACACACACACACACACACACACACACACACACACACACACACACACACACACACACACACATTAGTTCAGTGTGCAAATTGAGCTAAAGTGTGTGAGAGGGGTGTTTGCGTGAATGTGTGTGTTTATTTGTTTGTTTGTTTGTTTGTGTGTGTGTGTGTGTGTTCTCGTATATCAATCTGGTTTTGAAACAAAATGTAAGGACACATAGCATTTCAGGATATAACTTCGGTAAATAAATTTTGTCTTATTTGACGAAATATGCAAGGCCGTATAGAATTGACTCACTTATAATCGTGGTAGTTTATCATTCTTTACATATCCAGTTGCAGTTTTTGATAAACAGGATATGCACGTATAAACCCGTGCTAATGTTGATTACAGATACAACTCACTTACAACGTTGACAATATTCATCGACTCGACTCACAAACTAAGTGAAACATTAAAATCAATTAATTATATTCTCAAAACCAACACCTTCGTTTCACAAACTTGAATCTGAACTTGTTCGGGTACATTCAGAAAAGAAATGATTTCGTTGACGTGTACTGTTTGTACATTAATCCCACGAAGCCTAGAGTCATACATATTTATGACTCCAAGTCAAAAGATAAACAAACAGATGAATAAAAAAGTCATGAATGAATAAGAATAAATAAACACATTGATAAATGTTGAGACAAAATGAAAATGTGAATAGTTAGACACAAACTGTAGATATACAGGTGTGTCTCAAAAAATCTTTACACTTTTAAATGACCAACAAAATAAAAAATGATTTCGATTTTGATTTTTTTAATATGGAAGTTAAGGTCTCTTCTTTATATGACACAACGTTGAATTGTTTCATGCTTGAGTGAGCTTCACCTTTTGTAAGGACATGATTAGGTGGGCGGATTTGGCTCATTGGTATGTAAGTACAAGCTCTATCGATTATGTGTGCACTTGGTTTTGGGACTGTAGAATTAAAGTTTAAGTGATGAAACCAGTGAAAGACTAAGCGTATCTGGGGTGAAGGGGATGTGGGTGGGGTGGGGGTAGGTGGTGTGGGGTGGATGTGGTGTCGGTGGTTGGGTGGTGAGGTGGAGGGAGACGGTAGGTGGTGGTTTAGGTATTTAACTTACACTTCCCCATGACACCTTTCCCATCCCCCCCCACTCACCACTCCAACACCATCATACCGATCACCAACCTTCAACAAGCCGGTGTCTTCTGTTTCTCAGTCATACGGATCTTAATTTAATTCCAATCCCCAGCTGAACATATCAAAAGCGAGTTTTATTTTAGTAGCAGATGATGGCTTTGCGCAACAATTCATGTCCATACAAGGTATATTACAATCAAGCATGACACAATTTCCGACTTTTTGGTGTCATATGAAAGAAGAGACGTTAAGCTTTCAATATATATATAAATTTTTAAAAAGTTCGAAATAATGTTTAATTTGGGAGCCATTTTAGAAGTGTAAAGTTTTTTTTGAGACGCACTGTATATGTATATATATATATATAATGAATGAATATGTACATTATGTATATATACATATACATACACTTATATATAAATAGATAAACAAATAGATAGATAAATTCGCTCATTAGAAAATAAACTCACTGTATCATTTTCAAAATGACAACTATAACCCAACTATATCTATCAAAATATTGTACTTGATTAAATCGCTGAAATTTAACTCGAGAAAAAAATTACATGGTATCTGAACTGTGATATATACTGTATGTATCGTATTAAAACCATGCACCTGTCGCATAATGCTAGAACGTGGAGGTAGAGGTGGCCGACCTATCTATTGATCACTTACATGTGGCCTCATTTACCCCCCAAAATCATTACTTCATTGATACTATATGCTAATACGTATTTCACCTGGATGCTTCACTTCTGAAAAAAAATATCTGATGTGAGTTCGATAGCGTGGGGACATTGGCATATAAGTAAAGGGAAAGGCAAAGTCGCTTTTTAGTATTGCACGCATGTTCTGTGAAACTGTTAGACATCGATTGTGGACGCGTAGTGCCCCGGAGCATGACAGAAATAAAGTTTTCCCGCACAATTTTATTTCATCATCAACTCCAGACGAAAGAAGACGAGAGCTTGGCGAATGTAGGACAGAGATCAATTAGGGAATTTGTCGTTTGAATAATATAAATACAAGAAAACATATCGCATTTCGGAATTGAAATGCATCATTGGACACACGGTATTAAAAAGCAGTCGGATGACCCATGTTCAATTAAGGAGCAACTCATGTCTCCGTGTAGATGTCTGTATACGAGAGAACTAAGTGGCGTTTTCCACGTTTTGAAATCTGTAGGGGACGGATGGGTCGTCTAGAGGTATGAAAATAATGTAAAACAAGATCTATCCGTTATTAGTGAAAGCTTGAATTGAAATAATTTAAATAACTAAGAGAAAACCAATATAGGATTTGCAGTCGAGCGAAATAGGGGAAATGACAGAACTGTAACGTTAATGGAAAAGGTAAATGATAAGAATACGTAGAAACTGGTGCACACGTATACATATATGCGAATGAAGTGCAGATTAAAATGTCCATGACGAATACGGGACATGCATAGCTAAAAAAAAATACATTTACGAACAGTGACAAGTACATGAGGAACAAGCAAACGGGCCAATGATAAGGAAAGCAGTAAACATGTGACTTGATTAAGACTACGTCGGTACTAGGCAAAAAATAGCAATGCGGCGAGACTTGGTTCATACCAAATAAATTGCTTTTTATTAAAAACAATTGATGATTTATTAGCCTTTCGGACAGGCTAAACTATTTAACCAATATAAAATAAAAAGATTAGAAAACAGACATCAGAAAAATGTAATCTCCAAAATTAATTGTTCAGGAAATGAACAAAGCCAAATTATATTTGCAAAGTAAACCATGAACTCAGAGTGACTTGTATGTACTTTCTGTAGGCGGATCACTACCATCGGCGTCAATCCTCCGCTTGTGGGTGAGTGATGTAAATATAGTTATATCTGTGTCTATATCTATATCTATTTATCGATTCATTTAACTACCCATCTTTCTATCTATCTATCTATCTATCTATCTATCTATCTATCTCCATCTGCACCTACATCCACAGTCTATCTACGCCTCGATCACTACTAAAGTAGGCTAAGTTCACATCTTCATCGGATCGAACTCAATAGTATGTGTAATGGTGTGTGTGTGTGTCTTTGTGTTTGTGTGTTTATGCTTCTGCGTGTTTGCATTTGTGTGTGTTGTGTTTGTGTGTGGGTGTGTATGCGTGTATGTGTTTGTGTGTGTGTGTTGTGTTTGTGTGGGTGTGTATGCGTGTATGTGTTTGTGTGTGTGTTTGTGTTTGTGTGTGTGTTTGTGTGTGTGTTTGTGTGTGTGTGTGTGTGTTTATGTTTATGTGTGTCTGTTCGTGTGTGTGTTTATTTATGTGCTTGTATTATTTTGTGTGGGTGCTTTGTGTGTGATTGTGTGCTTTCATGTGCGTGTAGGTATGTGTTATGATGTGTGTTAGTGTGTGTGTGTGTGTGTGTGTATGTATGTATGTATGTATGTGTGTGTGCGTATGTTTGTGCATGTGTGTGTGTGTGGCGGGGGGGGTCGATGTAACATTTCACACTCCCCACGTAATAAATTTGTGGGGATGCATCCCCTATCCACCCGTTATCTACACTTGAAGCACTTCTAAAGTAGGCCTAAGTTCACATCTTCATCCGATCGAAGTCAACATAAGCGCGGCCTAGAATACAAAGGACTTTTGAAACAAACACACGGACACTCTGGCATACATACACAGACATGCATATAATTTTACATACAGGCAGGCACAAACACACACACAAACACACACACCACACCACCACACAAACTATCAAACACATACTCACCCCTACACGCGCGGGTGCACGACTGCACGTGCATACACTTGCGCCCACATGTACGCAAACATACATATACATACATACATACATACATACATACATGCATACATAAATTTTTTATTAACTTCAAATATGAACAACTGGGAAACCAAAACACAAAGGATCCAAAAGGCCAATCAAATGGTACTTAGCAACTTAACAAAAATATGCATGCGTGTATGTGTTTGTGTCAGTGTTTGTGTTTATGTGTGTGTTTGTGTTTATGGGTGTGTGTGTGTGTGTGTTCGTGTGTGTGTTTGTTTGTGTTTATGTGTGTGTGTTCGTATGTGTGTTTGTGTTTATATGGGTGCTTTGTGTGTGATTGTGTGTTTTCCTATCTGCGTGTATGTATGTGTTATGTGTGTGTGTGTGTGTGTGTGTGTGTGTGTGTGTGTGTGCGTGTGTATGTATGTATGTGTGCGTATGTTTGTGCATGTGTGTTTGTGCGTGGAGGATTATGTAATATTTTCACACTTAATGGGGAAATAAGAAGCTCGATATATGGATTGTCATTTTCCAAAAGAAACCCGTGTATAAGACTCTTTAAAGACTTGAGCCCCGTACGAGAAATATTCCAAGAACATTGTCTGGGAGACTGTTCCAGACCTCAGAAATATGTGGATGAAACTTCTATGTATCTGATGAAGCGTCTGCCTATCTAGCATACACAAGTACAAACTGGGGCAACACAATTTTATCGGACACTGTAATACAATTTTCACTTGTATATCACCTGGCCTATTTAGATCAACGAGAGTAGGCCACACTCATCTCAATCACACTTCAAAAGTAAATCTGTTGTTGTAAAACAGATAACACACATGAGCAAATGTGTCACATTCAATCTGCAAATGGTGCAAATCACGACCGACATGTTGATGCATAGTTAGTCAACCACTTACTTTGGGACTTTGCGTGGGAGTTCGCTATGTCCATCCCAATTACAAGATTGTATTATCATCCTGGTCATGTAGAATGACTCTTCTCCAGATTATGATCACTGGTTATAATGTCAATATTGTTTTTCGGAGCCGACTTAAACCGCAATAATGATCCCCGAAGTCCAAACATCGCGATGTGCTCCTTTATCATTCAGGCCGGAAGCCGAAGGATTATGACTTCTTCTGAAATGTCCGACTAGGGAAAACAGAAGAAAAAAGGCAAGAAGTAAAGCAAGCGTGCTATACGATGGCCAGAGACATGTTGATGTTGTTATTCTACGCTCAATTTACTTGGAAGACATGAAGAATGATCTTCGGGTATTAACTCATTAACTGCCGATGTCATGTGATCACGCTATCTCTAGCTTGCTGATGGTAGGTTATCACTCTTTCAGTGGCTTGCCGATGTCATGTTCACACGCAAATTTGCATATATTTGTACAGTCACCAAATAACCCTGACAAGTTGGGGGGGGGGAATTATGGGCTGGCACAGTATGAATTAGCTTTGTGGCTGCTGGATGGGGCAAATTAAGGGTTAACTCGGGGTAGCAAATCTGTTTTTTTTCATAAAAGGATTTGATTATGTTTCCTTTTTACGATATTTTCAGAGGGGTGGAAAGAATCACTACATGGTACATATGCCGCCATCCAAAAGTCCATGGTTATAGGTAAATGGGTGTAGCCAGGACTTTTTGAAGGTAAATATTTCAGGGGCGGTGCCAAGGATAATTCCACCGCCAAGCCAGGGAAGAAATAAAATTCTAGCTTCTCAGGTCAGCCGGAAACTATTCTCATGACCAAATCATATCCGCTCGTTGCCAAACACCCTTTTCTTCGTCTGTAAAGAGGGTTTAAAACATCCACCTTTGAAAAAAGTGGGCTGTTGTTTCCAGACAAAAGGGGTTGTTTTGGGATGTTAACACATCCATTTTGCAAAAGAGGGTGTTTAAACACTCCAAAACACCCCCTAAATACGCATATGATCATAGGACATTGTGATACGAACATACACCCATGTACAGTTTGTTAATGGGGTGTCCGCTACATGGTCTCTGCAGCAACTGAGAAGGCCACTCAACATCACTCGCGTTTTCATGGATCGATGCGCATCTGCGTCAGCTTGTGATTTTTTTTTTGTAACATCAATACCCTCAGGTTGTTTAAAAGTGCAATTAAGAACCCCTCACTACACCCGGCATTTCTTAACTCCGGCCAAGAAACGAAAACACAGACAGAGATCAACACTATTTGGTTTGATGGCCAAGTTCCAAGTAACATTTAATTTCGTTTCCAATTTATTCCTATTTCATTCCCTGATTGGGAGACGTCCGATGCGTTGTAGCGTGAATTACCCTCTCGAAGAGGGTTAATCGTAAAGTCACCGTATATTAAATTGATAATAAAACCTCATTCAAATAATCAATACGATTCAACGGCAACATAATTTGTAATTTAAAACTAGCCACCCGTGTAAAGTGCTACCTGATAAAACAGGCAGGACTTTGCAAAATAACCCGTGGCCATGTCCCGACTCGCGTTCAGCGGTAACTTCGCTAAGGGGCATTTATTTTCCTCATACACTGTTGCCTTTTACGCATCTTGACAATATTGTTTGTATAGTTCGTTCAGCTACTCGGGTTCAGGTGGCGCACAGCGGTGTCATCTTAATATGGAATATAAGACTCTAAGGTTTGCATATCTGAATTTTTTAAGGGGCTGCGGGTGGTGCGGGGTGGCGGAGTCACCGTTCCGGTTCAGAATGCTCCAGACGAAATCAGTTTGACTACCTTATGACCGACATAGCGAGAAGGTCACTGATTAATTTTTACAGGGACCTTTTAACAGTATGTACAGCTTTAAAAAAGTCTGAGCTACATGATCCTCCAAGGTAGTGTCTTTTGTTAAGATTTACAAAAGAAGCCCTGAAAAAATGAGAAGGTGAAAGTCAATGAGCGACCATTCCTGTCCCCTTCCCATAGACTATCATAATTATATATTTTTGTCTCCAATTCATTTATTCATGTGCCCACATTATCTGCATATTTGTTGCTAGTGGCGGCATAACTTGTATTCTTGAGTGTTTATTTGTCCTTTAAAACGCTATTACGTAGATCAGACAGTTTCATTTGAAATGTGGCTTTCACAAAGTTAACAATGCCTTTGCGGGATGGAAGGATATTAGTTACTGGGATGGAGGG